>JAHPZR010023801.1:0-32500 GCA_019787425.1 Platygyra sinensis
TATATACACATTATTATGAAAGTTGCCTTTTGAGGTTTTCTGTGTATATAGAGTGGCCTCCTGTTTTGATTTTGAATAATGTCAGACTACACCAGGAGCCCATGACTTGCCCATAACCTAAAGCAGTGAAAAAAATTTCTATAGAAGAAAACTTTAAATCCTGGGTTAGCGTTAACGGCTTGAGAACAACCCGACCAAGATCACTACAAATCAAACAGACACGAGCCTGCGATCCATTAGAAAACCAGCACTTAATTTTGTCAGCCGTCAACTTTAAAAAAAAAAACACCAAGGGCTCGATGAGTTCTAAATACTGAGCCCGAGATAAGGTCACGTACTGCTGGTCAGCGGATACCTTGTTTTGACAGGTGTTCAATTGACCATAACATGGATTTCCAATATCAAAGATATACGCTGTAAACCGAGACTGCAAGACTCGCCATGGGAGGCGGCCCATGCTGCGCGACGTCGTCTTTGGGCGCACGCGCCCACGGATCCATGCCGCTAGCTATATTTAGAACCATGAGAAAAATGTTGCATGGGTTTTTATTTCTATGCATGCATGTGATCCTTTTCCATAGTTATGGGGCTCGGCTTGGCGTCAGCTTGGTCAGGCTGCCGTGCCCTAAATCTAAATTGACGTGACATAGTCCAGAGGGAAAATACCATACAAAATGTACATTGACAAAAAAAAATTTAAAATAAAGAAATTTAATACCGATACATCAAAAACCGCACCTTTTTAATCATGGTGTTGAGAAAATCAATATATGCGGCTGAAATTTGGAGTTGGTGTGATCAAAATGATCTTCAATTTCTTCCTTCAGCTCAGCATTCATAAATGATATTGTTTTGAAATACAAAACAATAATATGAATTTGCAAAATACATGTTAATTGTTTAAATGTTATTGAAAAGTTTTTTTATTACTTTTGCAGTGGAGGTACCATGAAATAAAGCGAATTCTATATTCGAGTTTTTTCAATATTTTTGCATTGTAATTATGACATAGCTTGTGAGGCGAACCAGGGGCGATATTGATGTGTTTGTCGTTGTTCTTTCGCAGAGGATTGAAGACAAACCGATATTCAAAGCACACTTTTCAGGTTTTGACAACAAAATATCAAAATGTAGACAGATTTATACATGTATCAAGAGAGGACATGTGCATATCACTGTTGAACAAAGCATAGGCTTCCCAAGCTCAATATTTGACTCTGCATACACGTTGTATTTGACAGCTTGGGAATACAATGTATAGAGAAGTGTACGGGAAAGTCACCGATTGTAAAAAATGGTGTAAATATGACTATCTAATTTGAAATAAAGTTTTACAGACTCAGATAGTTATTTTCACCATTTTTGTACAATCGTAGACTTTCCCATAAAATTCTCTAAATACACAACCTGTCGCATACACCACGTCTGCAGAGTCGGGTTTTGAGTTTGGGAAGAAAGCGACTGAAAACCAATGAAATGACAGTATTTCTGTATCTTGAGGCATATCGATATGAATACTCCAGCAAAAGATTCAACTCACACTTACGCTTTCAGGTGTAAAATAGCATGACTAGTCTTACGAAGCTCGTTTCGTCCCGGCCAAGGGACTCATCAGAGACCTTTCTGCTTGGCAAACTCGTTGGGCGTCGCGCCCAAAGTCCCGTTCGCTAAAAAAATGATGACAGCAGTCTCGCCTTATATCGCATAAGGATTCCCGACGTTTTCGCTACCGTTGAGGTTTGTGCAAGATCTCTGCTGGGTCAGGATGGTCAGGGTCAGGTCACGATGTCGACTTATCAGTGTTCTGTTTGCTTCTTTATTCGTGATTTAAACCTAGAAGTCAGTGAAAAATTCCAAGCGAACAATTATCGTCCTGCACACTGTGCCATTGACATTTTCAGAAATTCGTCCCGGAATTTTTGGTCGAATGGGAAGCTCCCAGGATGTTTATCGACCTTGAAATAAGTTGTCCTGTAATTACACGGTGAATAGCAGCTCGTATACCAGTCAAGGCACTTGGCGTGAGATCAGTTTTCTTGTTTGTTTTTACTTCGGCCAAAAAGAAAAAAAAATCGCAGAATTCCGTTTCAGCCGGGTTCACAGTGTGAAGATCACAGCTTATTTTTCGCTTCTCCAGGCATTGAGTAAACTGCTTCAAACCCCAAGAGGTCTGTTTTTTGGTGTTTACTGGCACGGAAACAGCCTCTAACTTTTTTAGATCTTGTTCCCGTATTTGAGAAGACTGAGAATTTAGAGTTTCTTCGTTGTTTACTGTTTGTGTGTTTTCAGCCATAATTTGGGCAAGAAAATGGTGCCATCATTTCTTTCAGAATGTTACTAATACCATGAACGGGGAACGGGAAACGGGAAACGGGGAACGAGGAACGGAGAACGGGAAACGGGGAACGGGAAACGGAGAACGGGAAACGGGGAACGGGAAACGGGGAACGGGAAACGGAGAACGGGAAACGGGGAACAGGAAACGGGGAACGGGAACAGGGAATGGGAGTCTTGGAACTAGTGATCAGCGGTAACCCGCCAAAATATTCAAAATGGCGGACGAAGAAAACAAAGAGGGAACAACTGAGGAAGTGTCACGGTTGTAAAGGTGAGTTTCTGCTGGCTGTGCACCCAGATGATTGTACGTTCTTGTTAGCGTAGAGTCCGAGTTGCTGATTTGCAGTGTCACCCCGTCAAAATATAAATTCAATAAAACCAAGATGACTGAAGAATAAACGATCTTTCCAAGATTTATAGGCTTGATTTCCGCCGCTCTCTCGTGTCTGGTCTACAAGCCTACAAGATTTAGGTCTGTGCGATTATTCACTCACGCGTTATTCGAAAAAGTGTTTCGCCCAAATTTATAGTGCTTTGTACGGAGACACCAAAGAGAAAGAACTGTTTAGTTATCAAAACCTTGAACAATAACTCATCTTTAACCTACTCGGGACCCTTATGAAGTCGCCATTTATGCCATGCAACGCATAAAGTTGGAGATTCTTGAATACTTGTGTAAGCTTGATTAATCGAACTTCGTCCGCGTCACTTTTTTCTTATTTGAAAGTATTGATTAACAGCTTGCTAATAGGCGACTGCCCTTTTAAAATAACAAAAATAAATTGCCATATACATGGAATGAAAAATACATAATGGCAAATTGATATTATAAGAGCAGAGTATGGTTTGCGCGGACATCTCTCAAGGTGAGGACCACAAATGTTTGTAGCTAAAAATAATTGTGAAGGTCCCCTATGCCAGGTCACACTTTCCGGATATTCTTGCTCAGCTTACAAGTCAAAGATTAATGTACTGTGTTTGTATCTATTTTGCAGATAATGTGCTGAACACAATTTGGTTTTCTCAACAACCTTGAATGTGTTTAAAGTAAAAGGTCTACTAACAAATTTGCTGCAGACATTGCCTCTTGCAATATCAATGCTTAAACTGATGAGAGTTAGAGACTTCTCTCCTCCCAGTGCTTAGGTGTTGGATGGCTTACATTTGCTCTGAGTATGGTGTCTATTCCTGAGTTCTCAGTGAATGTGATGTCACATACATGTAAAAGAGAAAACAGGCTAAATGAAAAGAAGTGGTGGAACAGAGAATTAACTCTGAAGTGTAAATTAAAGTGCTATGTGAAACCTATGAAAGAACCACAGGGCGTTAGCCCTAATAAGTGGGAATCAGGGAACCACACATTCACATTTAACTTAAAAGAAGGCCTGGTTTAGTTACAAAAAAAAAAAAATGTTATACATCATATTATTTACAGTGGTGGCAACTTACCGGTAAATTGTATATGAAGATGAATTGTAAATGAAGATGTGAAAAAAAAAAAAAAAAAAACTGATTGACTTCTACTTGAAAATAATAATTGATTTCCAAAGTCTGTTTAAACTGAATTGCAAAGTATGTGGTCAGCACAATATATGTATTTTTTTACAATTTTTATGTTTTTTAAATAATAAAAAAAAATTCAATGTGTTTTATGTTGTGCATTACCAACAACAAGATGACAAAGGGAAACTTTGTATTATCATACCTGTAAGGATATATCATGCCTGAACGAGCAAATATGTTTGAAGCAAATGCTAAATTACCAAAAGGTATATTAAGAGACTATGGGCTTGGAGTCTTCTTTGCTATATTTCCCAAGAACTAAATTTATCCACCAACACTGTAGTTCTCAAACAAAGAAAACTACAGCATGCTGCTGTTAGTCTGCTTGCAGCTGGTTTCCTCTCTGAGGTTCATTTAGACGCCCGGGCTTAGACGAGTGTTAAGTCATCGTGAACGCAAAAGAGCGGTATGGCAGTATGGCCGAAAAGGGAAGAAGTATAACGTAGGCTAAATAGTGTCTCCTCATAATCCCTGCTGAAATTTCCAGAGACAAACAGACTGCCAGCAGTCTATGCTGCTGTTTACGATATAACATTTAAAATTGAAATAGACCAAAACAGAATACTTAGTGACATATATAATGCAATTTCAGTCAAAACATCCCAGTATAAATGATTTGGTATACAGCTATATACCCTTCATGACTATTCTAAATTCAATTGGTTGTGATCATAATTTTTGAGGTGACCTGAGAAGGTAGTGTGGAGACTGTTTTTGGCAAGATAATTAACATTCAACATCATTGTGCTGTTGACCACGAGACTTGAAGTAAATAATAAATTTGAGTTAAACTGACAGATACTTCAAATGACCTGCATAGCATAGTTCTGGGTAAAAAGATCCCTTTGCACAAGTTAATTTCACTGAAGTGTAAATATATGAGAACATGCAATAAAACCATGAGCTATTCATACATTGATAACTCACCATGGTAGGTAATCTTCCAGTTTAACAAAATATAAATCGCAATCAAATGTAATTTACAGGTGAACTTAATGTTGGCCGCTGACTCCAGAATATGTTTTTTGTGCTGGTTTTAATTTTTTTTATAGAAATATATAATATTATTATTGTTATTATTTTGTGCCTGCCACTACTTTGCAATTCAGTTTAAACAGACTTTGGAAATCAATTATTATTTTCAAGTAGAAGTCAATCAGTTTTTTTTTTTTTTTTTTCACATCTTCATTTACAATTCATCTTCATATACAATTTACCGGTAAGTTGCCACCACTGTAAATAATATGATGTATAACATTTTTTTTTTTTTGTAACTAAACCAGGCCTTCTTTTAAGTTAAATGTGAATGTGTGGTTCCCTGATTCCCACTTATTAGGGCTAACGCCCTGTGGTTCTTTCATAGGTTTCACATAGCACTTTAATTTACACTTCAGAGTTAATTCTCTGTTCCACCACTTCTTTTCATTTAGCCTGTTTTCTCTTTTACATGTATGTGACATCACATTCACTGAGAACTCAGGAATAGACACCATACTCAGAGCAAATGTAAGCCATCCAACACCTAAGCACTGGGAGGAGAGAAGTCTCTAACTCTCATCAGTTTAAGCATTGATATTGCAAGAGGCAATGTCTGCAGCAAATTTGTTAGTAGACCTTTTACTTTAAACACATTCAAGGTTGTTGAGAAAACCAAATTGTGTTCAGCACATTATCTGCAAAATAGATACAAACACAGTACATTAATCTTTGACTTGTAAGCTGAGCAAGAATATCCGGAAAGTGTGACCTGGCATAGGGGACCTTCACAATTATTTTTAGCTACAAACATTTGTGGTCCTCACCTTGAGAGATGTCCGCGCAAACCATACTCTGCTCTTATAATATCAATTTGCCATTATGTATTTTTCATTCCATGTATATGGCAATTTATTTTTGTTATTTTAAAAGGGCAGTCGCCTATTAGCAAGCTGTTAATCAATACTTTCAAATAAGAAAAAAGTGACGCGGACGAAGTTCGATTAATCAAGCTTACACAAGTATTCAAGAATCTCCAACTTTATGCGTTGCATGGCATAAATGGCGACTTCATAAGGGTCCCGAGTAGGTTAAAGATGAGTTATTGTTCAAGGTTTTGATAACTAAACAGTTCTTTCTCTTTGGTGTCTCCGTACAAAGCACTATAAATTTGGGCGAAACACTTTTTCGAATAACGCGTGAGTGAATAATCGCACAGACCTAAATCTTGTAGGCTTGTAGACCAGACACGAGAGAGCGGCGGAAATCAAGCCTATAAATCTTGGAAAGATCGTTTATTCTTCAGTCATCTTGGTTTTATTGAATTTATATTTTGACGGGGTGACACTGCAAATCAGCAACTCGGACTCTACGCTAACAAGAACGTACAATCATCTGGGTGCACAGCCAGCAGAAACTCACCTTTACAACCGTGACACTTCCTCAGTTGTTCCCTCTTTGTTTTCTTCGTCCGCCATTTTGAATATTTTGGCGGGTTACCGCTGATCACTAGTTCCAAGACTCCCATTCCCTGTTCCCCGTTCCCCGTTTCCTGTTCCCCGTTTCCCGTTCTCCGTTTCCCGTTCCCCGTTTCCCGTTCCCCGTTTCCCGTTCTCCGTTTCCCGTTCCCCGTTTCCCGTTCTCCGTTCCTCGTTCCCCGTTTCCCGTTTCCCGTTCCCCGTTCATGGTATTAGTAACATTCTGAAAGAAATGATGGCACCATTTTCTTGCCCAAATTATGGCTGAAAACACACAAACAGTAAACAACGAAGAAACTCTAAATTCTCAGTCTTCTCAAATACGGGAACAAGATCTAAAAAAGTTAGAGGCTGTTTCCGTGCCAGTAAACACCAAAAAACAGACCTCTTGGGGTTTGAAGCAGTTTACTCAATGCCTGGAGAAGCGAAAAATAAGCTGTGATCTTCACACTGTGAACCCGGCTGAAACGGAATTCTGCGATTTTTTTTTCTTTTTGGCCGAAGTAAAAACAAACAAGAAAACTGATCTCACGCCAAGTGCCTTGACTGGTATACGAGCTGCTATTCACCGTGTAATTACAGGACAACTTATTTCAAGGTCGATAAACATCCTGGGAGCTTCCCATTCGACCAAAAATTCCGGGACGAATTTCTGAAAATGTCAATGGCACAGTGTGCAGGACGATAATTGTTCGCTTGGAATTTTTCACTGACTTCTAGGTTTAAATCACGAATAAAGAAGCAAACAGAACACTGATAAGTCGACATCGTGACCTGACCCTGACCATCCTGACCCAGCAGAGATCTTGCACAAACCTCAACGGTAGCGAAAACGTCGGGAATCCTTATGCGATATAAGGCGAGACTGCTGTCATCATTTTTTTAGCGAACGGGACTTTGGGCGCGACGCCCAACGAGTTTGCCAAGCAGAAAGGTCTCTGATGAGTCCCTTGGCCGGGACGAAACGAGCTTCGTAAGACTAGTCATGCTATTTTACACCTGAAAGCGTAAGTGTGAGTTGAATCTTTTGCTGGAGTATTCATATCGATATGCCTCAAGATACAGAAATACTGTCATTTCATTGGTTTTCAGTCGCTTTCTTCCCAAACTCAAAACCCGACTCTGCAGACGTGGTGTATGCGACAGGTTGTGTATTTAGAGAATTTTATGGGAAAGTCTACGATTGTACAAAAATGGTGAAAATAACTATCTGAGTCTGTAAAACTTTATTTCAAATTAGATAGTCATATTTACACCATTTTTTACAATCGGTGACTTTCCCGTACACTTCTCTATACATTGTATTCCCAAGCTGTCAAATACAACGTGTATGCAGAGTCAAATATTGAGCTTGGGAAGCCTATGCTTTGTTCAACAGTGATATGCACATGTCCTCTCTTGATACATGTATAAATCTGTCTACATTTTGATATTTTGTTGTCAAAACCTGAAAAGTGTGCTTTGAATATCGGTTTGTCTTCAATCCTCTGCGAAAGAACAACGACAAACACATCAATATCGCCCCTGGTTCGCCTCACAAGCTATGTCATAATTACAATGCAAAAATATTGAAAAAACTCGAATAATAGAATTCGCTTTATTTCATGGTACCTCCACTGCAAAAGTAATAAAAAACTTTTCAATAACATTTAAACAATTAACATGTATTTTGCAAATTCATATTATTGTTTTGTATTTCAAAACAATATCATTTATGAATGCTGAGCTGAAGGAAGAAATTGAAGATCATTTTGATCACACCAACTCCAAATTTCAGCCGCATATATTGATTTTTCTAACACCATGATTAAAAAGGTGCGGTTTTGATGTATCGGTATTAAATTTCTTTATTTTAAATTTTTTTTTGTCAATGTACATTTTTTATGGTATTTCCCTCTGGACTATGTCACGTCAATTTAGATTTAGGGCACGGCAGCCTGACCAAGCTGACGCCAAGCCGAGCCCCATAACTATGGGAAAAGGATCACATGCATGCATAGAAATAAAAACCCATGCAACATTTTTCTCATGGTTAAAATAGCTAGCGGCATGGATCGTGGGCGCGTGCGCCCAAAGACGACGTCGCGCAGCATGGCCGCCTCCCATGGCGAGTCTTGCAGTCTCGGTTTACAGCGTATATCTTTGATATTGGAAATCCATGTTATGGTCAATTGACACCTGTCAAAACAAGGTATCCGCTGACCAGCAGTACGTGACCTTATCTCGGGCTCAGGTTTAGAACTCATCGAGCCCTTGTGTTTTTTTTTTTAAAGTTGACGGCTGACAAAATTAAGTGCTGGTTTTCTAATGGATCGCAGGCTCGTGTCTGTTTGATTTGTAGTGATCTTGGTCGGGTTGTTCTCAAGCCGTTAACGCTAACCCAGGATTAAAGTTTTCTTCTATAGAAATTTTTTTCACTGCTTTTAGGTTATGGGCAAGTCATGGGCTCCTGGTGTAGTCTGACATTATTCAAAATCAAAACAGGAGGCCACTCTATATACACAGAAAACCTCAAAAGGCAACTTTCATAATAAGTGTATATATAGCGATACTCACTGTTGATAAACATTACGTCATATTCAGCAAATGCGCAATGCGCGGTTGGCAAAAAGATATGGCGTCGTCTGAGGTCAAAGGGCTCTCTGAATATTTTACAGCCCTTGACCCCGTTGCAAAGTCACGCTACGAAACAAAAATAACCTACCAAGGACACAGCAATGAAGAAATAATGCTTCCAGATCCTTACGCATTGAAAGAATGGCACAATGATCCCCTTTCCAGGCCTGATCTGTCTTTCGGTGATGTCTAAACATACTTAATAGACACACCCGGCATCTACACGAGGGAGTCTTTGAAGGCGTACAAGTCGCTAGAAGCGTATGATTTTTTTCTAAGCGGCCATGTGAAGCCTCTCTGGTTTCATACCATTGATGAAGATGTACGTTCTGTTTCATTAAAGGAAAAGTTATTCCATCTCAGCGTCTACACGATAAACCACACGAAGCATGGGTTTGTCTTCGAAAGAAGGAAGCCACTGTTCATTGTGCACATTGCACCTGCATGGCTGGGTAAATTATTTCATATTGAAAGATGAGCACTCGCCGCTCTCGTGGAGGTTCAAAAATGGTAGCTTATTTTTTTCTCACTCTACAGATTAGGGGAAGTGTGCAGCCACGTGGCTGCTGTACTTTTTAAAGTGGAGGGAGCAGTGAAACTGGGCCTGACAAAATCTTCCTGCACTAGCGCGGCTTGTCAAAGGAATCGCACATTCAGAGAGAAGGTATCCAATGGTTTATCATCTGCATTAAATACTGTGATCATTTATCGTGATTATTAATGTTGCAATTTGTATGGTTAATTCTCGGACAGGAAATGGTGACATGTACTACAAGGAAGTGCCAAAAGGTTTTAGGGTGAAAAGTTACAAAGAAAAGGAAAAAGAAAAATAGAGATTGCATGATCCGATTATTAAATTAGTGAATGGTCTGTGATTGGGTAATTGTCGAAGAAAAAAACACCGACGCCAATAGATAGCAAGATAGTTAGAGCTCACTGCCCTTGTACCCAGATTTCCAATGCCAGAGGCTCCCTTCTTATATGCAGTTTTCCAGTAATGTTAATTTACAGAAGTCCTGAAGAAAATTTGTAAAAAGTAAATTAATGGAGAAGATGTAGATTCACATCAACTATGATGTGCACAAAAAAGAGTATATATATATTTTTTCTTGTCTAGAATAGACAGTAAGCTAAATATTAAATTTTATGAAATGGTAGAGTAATAGTTTCATCTTCTTTTTTCTTATCAGTTAAATCCCAAATCTGTTGATCAGTTCAAGGAGTTGTTGAAACGAAATCGTCACAGGGAAGTGCAGTCAGTCTCGTATCAGCCTAGTACAGCTCTTCCTGACATTAATGAATTGAAAAGTCTTCAGACCGCTTGCCCCAGAGCTGCATTTTTTACACTGATTCCAAAACTGGACCCAGAAGATACATATAGTGCTTCAGAGGATGAGGATGAGGTTAGTTATATTCCAAAGCCAATTACATCACTGCATCAAGAGGAGTATTCATCTCTTTCAAAGGAAGAGATTCAAGTCAAGATTAAGGATGTACTGTTAACGCTCTCTAGAATAACACAATATCAAATTGTAGAGCTAGAAAAGCTGACCAGGGACCAGGCCATTTGCCCTCTCTGTTTGAACATCGAAGAGGCAGGATAACTGGCAGTGTAGCTCATGAATTGTTCAGAAGGAAAGCAACCACCCCACCAGAAAATCTGTTGAGAAAAATCATGGGATATGACTCAAAGGATCTAAGCAAAGTAAAGCTAGTAAAATGGGGAACTGACAATGAAGACAAAGCAAGGGATCATTATGTCATGATTAAAACCAAGGAACATGAGAGTTTTGCATGCAGACATTCGGGTTTTCTTATTAATGATATGAGGCCATATATTGGTGCATCTGCTGATGGCATAGCAACATGTAATTGCTGCAAGCCAAGAGTTCTAGAAATTAAGTGTCCTTACAAATACAAGGATATTGATCACATGGAGGCAGCAATGATTGACTCTAAGTTCTGCTTAGACAAAGATGGAAATCTCAAGACAACTCATCAATACTACACCCAGTTGCAGCTCGAAATGCATGTTAACCACCTGTTCAGTGTTGAAGTTGGTGACTTGTATGTGTACACAAACAAGTGCATCCATATTGTGGAAGACATCAAGTATGATAAGGACTATGTAGAAAAACTCCTAGGAAAATGTGAATCTTTTTTCCATAGCTATCTCTTGCCAGAGATATTAACAAGGAGCTTGGACAGAATTGATAGTGACTGTGAAATAGATGAAGAAGACAGTGCTCAACCTCTATTTTGTATTTGCAATAAGCCAGAGTTTGGGAAAATGATTGAATGCGACAATGTGTCATGTGACATTGGTTGGCTCCACTTTTCATGTGTTGGTATTGGTAGAAAACGAAGAGGTGAATGGTATTGTCCAGAGTGCAAAAGTAATGAATAAGTTCATTGCAAATTTTGGAACATTTCAATGCCTATAGGGTCAACCTGACTGGAGTGATCAGCATTAAATTTGTGACAATGTTAATCCAAAATGAAAGACATAAACATGTCACAACATGTACTTAAGGGATTTGTGTGAGACCAGTGTCAATGACTTGCATGTTGACTGCGAGGCTTATGGGGGTAATGCATAAATTGAATGGCTTGGTGCAAGACAGACGTAAGTGACTTTTTAGGGTAATTTTTTTTCCTTCAAAAGTGCCTGAATTTTTGCATGTGCTTTTCAATTTAGCAGAAAAACATTCTCCTGTATCTTTTTTTTTTTTGGCTGAAATGCTCTTGTTCCGCTTTGTAATGCATTCATTGTGCACGCTTCGATATTTTGACTTCGTTTTTCTCAGAAGCAAAGGGCAAACCAGCCGAAAAAAATACAAGGGAATGTTTTACTACACATGCAAAAATTCAGGCACTTTTGAAGGAAAAAAAATTTTGCCCGAAAAAGTCACTTACGTCTGTCTTGCACCAAGCCATTCAATTATGCACATAAGAACCATTCATGGTAGAGCTTTTAAAATAAAAATAGCATCATGTCTTCAAAGCATTTAAAGTTTATAATCTGTTCAGAACTGTCAGACCAATGCTTTACTTTATTCACTTTGTGTCAGTGCAAATACAATAAATAACAAATGTTAACAACAAATAATCCTGAAGGGTAACAACAACAATTCATCAACAGAGGCTGCCATGGAATTCGAATCTGGTGACTGATAATTTAAAAATAAGTACTGCCCTCGGTTAGTAAGTTATCTTCTCTTGAATACAATAATATTACTTAAAAGCAGAAAAGTGATGCAAAACAAACCCAGAAAAGAAGACAGTTTGGTTCAAATGTTGACAACAACAGGGGAAGGATGAGTGCCACTTTCCCCACCTCCTGTGAGGGTTAATCATGGAGGGCTTAATGTAGAGGGCCATCTTATTATAACTCTTCACATTACTGTATAGAATGCTCTGGACGTGGTAATTTTTTATCATTCATGTGAGGTGGTGGATAGCTTTGGAACTTTTTGCAAGATTTTGACATTTAAAAAATAGAATTTTTTATTCCCTCATCCCTTGCACAAAGGAGGAGCCAAGCATGTCTATTTAATCACAGAGACCACCTTTTTAACAAAGTCATTGAATACACTTATCACTACTTAACTAATTTTGGCTTTAAATTGCTTATTGCTGCTGTTATCATAACAATATTATCTGCACGAGGTACCAGAGAGAGAGGTACGATTTCTGCTAGTAGTTTAAAGTTCTTTATCCTCTCCATCATTCTCTCGACATGAATCCTAACTCTGGCAAGTCTACGAGACATTTCCACTTGTCTCATGCTTAGTTGTTTCTTGCCTTTCGTGAAGCTTGAGATTGCAAGCCTAGCACCCCGTGAGGCTAACTCCTCCTCTATTAGAAACCCTGTATTTGCAAGAACTAGGTCTCCATATTTTAGCAGATCCAAGACTCCTGACTGTTGAGTTATTAGTTTATCTGAAGCTCTACCCCCAAATGCCTTTGAGACAAGAAATGGCACCACTTGGGGTAATACCAACTAATATTTTAATGGTGTTATGATGCTTGTAATTAGACCATGTAAGAGCGCGCAGTGTCAGATTACGTGCTCTGTCACAAAATATTTCTGTACAATCAATGTTTACCCTGCACTTTGAATACTGTCGTGGTTTGATTAATGATGGTAAAGTACGAGAAACTTCTTCTTTTGAGGGCCACCTAACAAGAAAAGATAATCTGAAGGCTAATGCTGGCAAACCTTCATTCCCTAATCTTGAAACTAAACCCTCCGAGACGTTAAATCTGTATGCTAAATCTTGATTAAGGAAGGCAAGTCTCAAGTTCATGAAAATTAAAAGAAATATGCTATCTTTGAACAACACAGTTCAACATGGCAATACTGACAGACAAAAATTTAATGCCCAAATGAAGGTTGCATACTCTGGAAAGCCTGTAAAAAATTTTGTTTTTTTCGTGGTATTTCCATGTTCAAGGAAATGTTCATCAAATTTCACACTTTTGAGCTCCTCTTTTAGCTTTCTGTTCTCTTCTTGGAGCCTGCCGATCTCTTCATAGAGCATTTTGATCTGCTCTTTCTGCGCCTGGATGTACTTTTCCTTCCCCTCCTGACCACTTTGTTCACCATCTAATACCAAAATTTATAAATACATCATATGAACAACTCAGGGGTGACTTCTTGATTTTGTTTTGGTGTGGAAAGGTAGGAGGGCTGGGGGAGGGGTGCAGCCCAATTCCAGCTCAATATGTATATATCATTTTCCAATGTCCTCTTTCACAACTGGTGTCTAAAATCCATACTCTATGATGGGACGCACCAAGTTTCCAGTTTTTTTGTGATGCAGGAGAACTTATCAGCTGCAACAACAGTTGATGGAATGTTCATGATTTTCCATGTTTCTAGTAAATATGCACATCCCCCTGACCCTAAGGAAGGAATTTTTTAAGACTACCCCTAGCATGCTGTGTTGTGTCCTTTAAATGTTATGACTTTTGAGATCCAAATTCATTTGGAATTTTCAATTCCCTTCATTGAGGCGGGGGAACAACCTCGCCATTTATTACTTCTTTAAAGATTTGAAATTTCCCCTAAAACTATCCTACAACCCCCCACAAGGAAAACAAACCGGAATGTAATAAGGACTAAACAAAACATTCTAGAGAAATTTACGTACGTGATAAATCTAGGTCATCCATGGATGATGCCTCTGTTTGGACTGGTACTGAAGTGTTTTCACTGCTTAGTGAAAGGTCTAGAAGTGCCTCTGCCCCTTCGAGGAGTTCTTTTCTATCCTTCTTGGTTTTCTCTTTTATTTCAGACCGCCTAAGGCAACGCAGGTATCTTTCCTTTTTCTTCTGGCAGCGTTCAAACCATCCTTCTTCCATGTAACCCATGAGGAGGCTCGGAACATAATCTGCGTCATTGGGATCGTCTGTTGTTTGTCCTTGAAGACAAAGGTTTGACAAAAGTGATACAAGCTCGAAAGTGCAAAGAAAATACAAGATACCCCGAAAATAATAGAATAGTAATACCCCAAAACGAAAGTTTGTTTTATGACATTTTTTTTCTACTGAAAGCATTAAGCAAAATTGGAACATACCCGAAAGAAAATGGACACTGCAAACACGCTCGTGCTCTGAAGGCATCCAGTTCTTTCGGCGAATTGCATTAATCCAAGCTGATCTTTTAGGCTCCCGATCGGGAATCCTCAAAAATGTTATCCCCGATCCTTTTTCAAACCATCTTGCACAATTTATCACTCAACAACTCACTGGCATTGTTTCTGAACAAAAGATATCACTGACCCATTACTCAAACTGTTGTCTTATTGCGCTCTCCAATACGTACTTTTTGCCAACTACGAACCACAACACTGCCACGTGACTAAGCTGGTGACGTCAGCGTGAGTATCGCTATAGAAAAAAATTGTTAAAGGAAAAAATTACGTGTTCCAAAAATCCGCAAGAAATGTATTATGGTCACCCTCTCTGATAAAATTCTTTTGATATCTTCGTCCTAGCTTCACAGAAACATTTTGTTTATGATCAGAGGAGGAATGAAGGTCTTCCCAGACTGCTTTGCGTTGTTCGATTTTACAAGATGGCGCCTGTTTTGAGAACATGCGGCGAATTTCGGGGGTTTTTGAATTCGATTTTCTCGGAGACGAAGGGCTTATCTGAGGTAAGTTCACTTGATATTAGATCTTTATTGTTTTATCTTCTATCGGCAGACTATTTTGTGGGAATTGATCCGTCAACATAACTATTTTATGATGCTTTTAATATGAGTGTTTCAAACCTTTTGTAAACACGGAGTAATTCCAATCTACGATAAAGATTTTAGTTCTAGAAACATCCATACACAAATGAGAACCAAATTGACCCTAAGTGACCCGGGATTTCTAACTTTTTGGAGGTTTCGAAAATGAGATAAAATCGGGAATTGCACAGACTTCTCATGTCACATCCTGTGCAAGATACTACCGTGCGAGAAATGAAAAGGAAAGGATACGCAATTATTATTGCTTTCATAATTTTTTAAGCTGAATAGGAGTGCAATTAACACTTTAATATGCTGTATAAATGAGTATTGGTTTATTTTCTTTGGTGTAACAGCCGTGCTAACCAGGCCAGTTATACTTCATGATCTCATAACGGGTTCAACTCCATCAAAGCCCCAAAGAAAGAAAATTGGCCTTCCTTAAGGAAACCATTATTTGTTGACCAGACTGTCAACAGGGCTCTAAAATCCTGGAACAAGCTCTCTGTTGCCACTAGGAATTCGTCCTCACTTGCACAGTTTAAAAGGAGTGCGAGAGGAGAGATGCGTAGTGCGGGGAAATGATCTCTTAATTTTATATATATATATATATATATATATATAAATAGATTACTTCATAGAAAGTGCTTTGTACGGATTTTTATTCACGAGTGAGTTTTCAAAGTTTTGCAACGAGTGAATAAAAATCCGTACAAAGCACTTTCTATGCTGTAATCTGTTTATTGTATATATAACGAGAATTACACACAACCATTAAATCAGTTTTAGTTTTTTTCCGGCACCATAAGTTTACATGCAGAACGCTGAGAACGTAATGAATGACCGAGCGTAATGAAAAACAAATCCGCTTTCCAGTCCAGATACAGGCGTACAACGAGCCTACACAAGCTTAAATATAATAGGGGAGAATTCGTAAATACATAGTGAGAAATCTTTTCGTTTGTCCATAATTACTGTCAGATTCAATCATGTCATGGCGACGTTTCGCGCTGTGCAAAGACAAATTCGGACATTGTTGACTTACATTGTTTAAATTTGAATGTTCCTCCTTGAATGTTGTTGGCTTTCTGATGTTAAATTTTACTTGCTCGGTTTCTTGAATGGCCATTGATTCTCAAACTGAAGTTCTAGCGCTCAAGATATTTGGTAGACATATTCCATTGCTGTTTTTCCGAAAGTGAAGTAAAACGGGAACCGAAGCCATGTTATTGAGACACAAACTTCATGCGGACGCTGATTTCAAGCCCGCGCTTCTCGGAAGCCATTAGAGTGCTTAGCTCTGATTGGCTTAGTGATTCTATCATGAACGGTGATTGGTTATATTTTTCACATGTGAAGAACGCTATACGCAAACCTGATTGGACGTATCGCTTTTTTCACCGGTGAAATATAGCACATATAGAATTCTATTTGCAAGGTTTATTGCCTAAAATTCTCGCTATATATACAATAAATAGTTATTTATGATATGCAGCTATCGAATTTCTTTACAAGGACGTTTATTTTATCAGTATTATGGTCTAACTGATTGTAACTAGATACATTTCATTCTTTCTTTCTATTATTACATGTAAATTGATTCTGAAAAACCCCTGTGGGAGAATTGATTTATAAATTGTATTGTATTGTACTATTGATCCTGAATTTCGATATATCAAAAGTCACTTATTACAACTTCATGAAGTATAATGGCATGCTTTCCCTGTGTTTTCATTTTACACACAATATAGTTCTTTTTATATCATTCATAAGGCCAAAGTTATGAACAAAAATTGTCGAGATTAAAAATTACAGAGCATTTGCATGTGTTTATAATTTAGGAATTTAATCTAAATTGTGCAAGTCCTATGGCAGTGAGACTCTTACAAAATAATATACTGTTTTTGGCCAGTAAATTTTCTAGTATATTTGTTTATGTTATTGAAAGCATAATCCTTTGTCATGAAAAGTACTATTATAATTTGTCATATTTCTGAAAAAAAGTTACAAGGATAGCAATACATAATTTTTTTTTTTTGAGAAACTTTTCTCACATCATCCTGTGTGGGTCAAAAAGGGGGTAAATTTTGTTAACTGTATAAACAGGCTTTCTATTGAAGTAAAGAGAACAGAACCAGCCTGATATCTGCCCACCTATTTTTTTCCTCATACTCAGTTGGGGAGCCTGTTCATTATTGCTTAATAATTTATAAACTCCATGAAGTGAGATCTGCAAGAAAGTTTTTATCTTAGTCAATGGCGGAGTTTGTTGGATATCACTAGAGAGGTCCACAGTTTCACAAATTACAAAAACTTCATGCAACTTCAATTTATTGAAGACCATAACCCTCTCTTACATCTTGACGCAAGGGGTATTCCCTTTATATGGGCTCTGTGCAGCTTCAAAGGGTATGGTTTTCAGATGTTTTGGCCACAAATAGGGTATTGAGTTGGCCACTTTGGTCATATAGGATGTGTTATTTTTTGAATATGTTTTTAGAAGAAGCCACGATTTCATTATTATCACATACGGGCAAAATTACTGAATGCTGATTGGCTGAGACAGAGGGCATTTTTTTCTTAATTTTTGTAATTGCCCCGGGCAAAATTACTTGATGCTGATTGGCTGAGCACGCCTGCATTGAGTTGGTTTCCCGCTTCAAACGGATTTTGAAAAGAAATTTCAGAAACGCATCGCTTCTGAGCTTGATCTAAACACGGTTATTTCATCTTAACGTGAAAGAGAATCAACATGCAACAAAGCGCAGTCTTTTGGTGGAAAAGCAAAAGGATTTTTCCGATTAAAAATGCATTGATTCGCAGCTTGAAAAACGTTTGAGTGGAGACGGCTGGTGTTGCACGAAACATAGAATTACAGAACTTCATGGCCGCCAAACTGAAAGTTAATTTCTTCGCTTTGCTTCGGGTCGCCTTATTAGTATTACAGCTCACCTTATCGGCGTAAAAACAGCGTAAATTTTGTTGGTACGTGAAGTTTCACAGTGGAAGGGACAGTTTTGGATTCAAGAAGTTATTAGAGCTCGTTTGGACACTTGTTTACGTCTATCATCGATCGAAGAACAAGTAGTTTCACGCCGTTGCAAGCTTCGCAAAACAGGTGAATAAAATTAGATTGCTTATAGTTGTTTGTAAAGAAATGGCTTTGAGTAAATTGAACCAAGTTGCTGTGTTTTGCTTACTATTATAGTAGGCTTTCCCCGTGTTACTGCTAGCTTGTTAAATAATGACAACCGGCAAACCTGTTTAAGCGACGGCAAGACCTTGAACCTTCGTACAAAATTTTGCCCTTTATGTGATAAACAAGTAATCGCAAGCGCTCTCGGGCAATTAAGGATTAATTTCACTTGTATTTTCAAAGTTTTCCAAATTGCCCTCGTCGCTTCGCGACTCGGGCAATTTTGTGAAAACTTTGAAAATACTCGTGAAATTAATCCTTAATTGCCCTCGGCCCCATGCGATTACATATACTAATTGATAATAAGGTCATAAACACAAGCCCTTCAGAAATTATGTTTAGGGCAACTGTGTCAGCTGCAACGGTCATAAATAGTGTATTAAATTTCTGATCTGGTCATAAATAGGGTAAGGAAAATCAAAGATTTTGGTCATAAATATGGCACAGGTTTTGACAAGCAGGCCATACACCTCCATCAAATTTAAATGGGAGTATCCCCAGGAGTCTTGATTAAACATCAAACATCATAAATCCTAACGGTCCATCTTTCTTGTGTCATCTTCCAAAACAACAAACATTCAGTGGCTAGTGTCTCTTTTCTTTTAGTTCCACTCAAACCACAAGCATGTATTATGATCCTTTCGCTCATACTTATGATACTTGCACATCATCCTTAGTTACATGTTAACCCAAGATAACAGTCGCGCAATGAACACAATATTATCCCATACTTTCAGACAAGGACATTCATTTAAAATAGATGGAACTAATTCCCCTTTTCCTTGTTAAAGGCTCCCGGGGTTAAATCAAAAATCACTTTCAAATTACAAGAAACAAACAATAGAAACTTAAGTACAACTAAATCAACTCAAGTTTATTTCAGAGCCAAAACATTAGAACTAACTGTACAGACTTCGCAAGAAAATGACAATTAATTGTATTAATGAACATTTTTCCTTCATGAATACACACTGCATTTAAAACCTGCATATAAGAAACCAATTTTTTTAAAGATCCTGCTAGGCAAAGAATTTCATTTAAACCCCTCTAAACCTGGTCCTCTATGTACCTTTAGGTCCAAGACAGTAATCTGGCAATCAGGAAATTATTATAATTATTTTCTTCTCAAACATTTAAGCTTTGGTTTGTTTGTTTCCTCTGGATTGAGAGAAATAACATAATTTAAGATAGAGTTTGTACTTGTTTAGATTGGCAGCTTATTCAGACATTATTTGCATTTTTTTTATATCAGAAACAACCAATTTTCTTCCAGCAGCACAGAAATATATATTTTAAGAAAATAGGAACCTGGTCAAAGAACCTAAATGAATTTTTAATACAAAGATCCAACTGCACAAGTTGACCACGAAGGAGAGCCCGTTTCAACTTTGGAATCTTTCTTCCCATCAATAACTACTGACGAACGAGTGACTATCGCCGAAAAATAACTCGAATTTAAAACGCGTTGCAACTGAATATAGAAATGTTTTCTTGTTCAGCTCACCAATATGATAAGTCTTCTTTACCTTCGGGTCGCAGCTCGTGCTTGAAGACATCAAATAAAACTGTACTATTTATGATGCCACTCAAATCTTCTGCACTACGTACGTGTACGCAGACACGAGGAACCAACGTCGAAACCCTTGTGTCAGCTATTTTCTCCACAAACCCCCGGCTTGCGACAGCGAAGCCAATAATCCTAAAGCAAGAGTCTTCTTTTGAAACGCAGTGGACGTATTAATAAAGGCAAATTACACAAAGCATTTCTGCATTGACCTTTTCATCGACACATACGCTGCTAAATACATGAATGTGCCCTATAAAATAGCTAACCATTCCACGAAGGACGCCATGATGTTGATGCCAGGAAAGTCTCGTTGCCGAATGATGACGTCACGAAAATTTTTCATATATTACTTTCAGTCGCAATGCATTATGGGAAGACGTTCATTCCTCCTCTAGTTTATGATTAAAGCCTCAAAGTAATGATTTTAGCACAGAATTGACCTAAAACAGCAAAATCATCGCGACACTGCTCCTTTAAAACTAAAATCAGGTTAAAAGAAAAAGAGGTTATATGTAATTCAACTGTAAGGGGGTTGTTCCCTGTTTGCTGTTTTTCTTTTTGTGCCTCTTGCAATTACACTTTGTCCCTTTTAGTTTACCTCAATGTCGTTTCTAATTCTTTTAAGGAGAAATCATATTTCTTGCTATTAAAACTTAGTCATATTATTAAAAAATCCAGATAAGAATCATAGAGCCTTTAAGACGCAGCGATCTGCATGAGATGTCATTGCCGAAAACAAACACTTTTTTGATCGAGATTTAAAAGAGCATTGAAACGCTATTCGGCAACTTTCTAAAAAAGCCAGAAGGGTGTCTTCGCGATCAATTCAATGCCAAAACCAATGATCGAGGTATTGATATTAAAGCATGATGAGACGCAAGTAGGTCTGAACTGGAAGTACCCGATTTCCGAATTAATTAGGTTGCGGTTTACTACGTGATTAGATTTCTGTCAACAGAGAGATTACCGGAATCAAATAGGATTAAAATAGGATCAACATATTAGATCAAATGAAAGAGAGACGACTGATGTATCTCATGACTCACGTACATATCTCACGGTAACTTGATAACAATGAGTCAAAGGTCAAATCTGTGAAATTCGCGCGGTTAAATGTCTCCAAGGCAGCGATCTTTGCTCTTCTCTGGCTTGGGTCGAAAGTTCTCAGTTGTTAGATCCTAACAAAACATGGTAAGTTCTTAATAGAAAAGCTTGTGACGAGAGTGCGGCAAAATAATTATTTCTCTTGTAATAAGTTACCGGCGAGCTTTCCAGACGATGTCGTGAAGGTAAAGCGCAGCACTCTTCACACAGTTGATGGTGCCGCGTTTCAAGGGAAGGCTTTCTCAGAAGATGAAATCGTGGTTTCGTCGTTTGCGACATTCAGTTTTTCAGCATTTATCAGATTCTGGTGTATTTAACGAGAATGCATTTAAGTGGTTAAGAGGCTACTAAGTGGCCTTGATCACAGTGTTTTGATCGATTAAGTCAATATTAAAAAAAATATATAACAACAACAGACCGATGGTGCGCTCACTCACGTGGCAGGGATTTCGACCCCTGTTGCAAAAGCCACAGCGGATCGCCGTTTGGATATGCCAACTACTTCATGAGTTGTGTTCTCACAAAATGTGGATGAAGATACTGGTTGCTTTTTATAAACACCGCCATGAAGTAACGGCAAAAAGGTAAGCTTTCATAGTTTGTTGTCTGCTTAAATTTTCAGTCAGTTGCATAAAAGAAAGTCTTAAAATAGGGTTTATCGTATATTTTCAAGCGATCCGACTTTCGAGTCTCTGGCTTTTGATTTAAAAGCCTTTCGAAACGTTGCGTGCTTTTATTTATTTTCTCCTCCTTGCATCACACAAAGAACCGGCAAAACAAAGACTACTGTTATCTGAGAATGTCAGCCGTCCCCTCCCCCTTACCCACGGGGGACACGGGAGACCAAAGAACAAAAATAGATCGTTTCACTGCCACGGAATTTAAAAAAAAAAAATCGAAAACAATCCAGTGGAAGAAGCTCAGAAATTGTGATGTTGTAGAAGCTAAATAAATAAGACACTTCTCCAAGTTTTAGGCCCGTGCTTTTCCCCAGCATTCAGATACTCGTCGAAATGTTCCGCAGAAATTCACTGAGCCCAGTATGTTGCATTTAACAATTTCCGTTTTTAATTTTAACTGCTCAGTTATCACCAAGGTTTACAGTGGCACCCAGACGTGTCGTCGGAGCGTGCCACTGTTGCCTTTAATAATTTTTGCTTTTCATTTTAACTGCTCAGTTATCACCAAGGTTTACAGTGGCATCCAGACGTTTCGTCGGAGCGTGTCACTGTTGCCTTAATAATTTCTGTTTTTCATTTTAACTGCTCAGTTATCACCAAGGTTTACTGTGGCATCCAGACGTTTCGTCGGAGCGTGCCACTGTTGCCTTTAATAATTTCTGTTTTTCATTTTAACTGCTCAGTTATCACCAAGGTTTACAGTAGCATCCAGACGTTTTGTCGGAGCGGTCACTGTTGCCTTTAATAATTTCTGTTTTTCATTTTAACTGCTCAGTTATCACCAAGGTTTACTGTGGCATCCAGACGTTTCGTCGGAGCGTGCCACTGTTGCCTTTAATAATTTCTGTTTTTCATTTTAACTGCTCAGTTATCACCAAGGTTTACTGTGGCATCCAGACGTTTCGTCGGAGCGTGTCACTGTTGCCTTTAATAATTTCTGTTTTTCACTTTAACTGCTCAGTTATCACCAAGGTTTACAGTGGCATTCAGACGTTTCGTCGGAGCGTGTCACTGTTGCCTTTAATGATTTCTGTTTTTCACTTTAACTGCTCAGTTATCGCCAAGGTTTACAGTGGCATCCAGACGTTTCGTCGGAGCGTGCCACTGTTGCCTTTAACAATTTCTGTTTTTCATTTTAACTGCTCAGTTTTATATATCGCCAAGGTTTACAGTGGCATCCAGACGTTTCGTCGGAGCGTGCCACTGTTGCCTTTAATAATTTCTGTTTTTCATTTTGACTGCTCAGTTATCGCCAAGGTTTACAGTGGCATCCACGGAAGTGGATATAGAAACTAAAAGAAAATCGGAAAAGTGAATTGAGAAGAATAAATAAATAAATAAGAATAATGAGTTTCTTGCACTGCAAAGAGAATGTTCGTTTTCTCGAGGTTCTTACATAAGAACACGAAGTTTTAAATGGTTTGTCGCAAATGCGCTTTCTGCTATCTCTATCATACACTCGAACGTTAATTTTATATTGAGACCACAGTTGACAAGGGGAAAGATAGCCCCTCGAGCGGGAAACAGAAACAAATGGGTGAAGCGTATATACGTAATTCATTTCTGTAATTGTGGATCGTCTTAAGCTTTGTCTGCTGCTCTCGTCTGCTCAAAGTCATGGAATCTAAATAAAGAACTTTTTCAGTGTCCCCGCTGCATGCAAAAGGCTTTATAGCCTGCTTAGCTTGGCGGTTTAAAGCAATTTGAGCGCGCGTGCACGAAGCAGCGAAGCCGCGAAAAACGAGCGGCAAAGGCTCCCCGTTCGTTTTATTTGGCGGCTTTGTAGCGCCAAGTTTACAAAGACCAAATTATGCGGATTTGTCTTCGCGTGCGGCAGATCCCCGCGCTTCGCCAGGGACGACGCCTAGTAAAAAGTGAATTTAAATTTTACTCTCAAATTTCGTAAGTAATTAAACCCGTTCAGAGCGCAAATCTGTCTAAACACCTGCTCAAACTAAATGTGCAAAGCCAACGATCAGTTACATAAGGAAATCCAAAATATTTGCCGTCGTGGTGTACGTTCTCCACAATACGCAAACTTGGTCATTTCACGTTGTAGTTTGGCAGAGAAAAGTAACGAAATGTACAAAGATTTATAACGCACGTGCACAGCTATTGTTCTGCTCATTAATCTTTTGTTTGGTGACGTTGCCCGTTGCCGATTACCGTCGTGGTTTGCTTAAGTTCCCTATTATTTTTTACAGCTGCGGCGGCGGATTTTGACACTTATTACTTTGCACGCGTTAATCCCTGACAGCGGAACATAAAAATATGTAAGGAATGCGGGTCTACCAACCCCGCATTCCTTTAAGATACTTCCAGATAGACCCCGCTGCGTCTCGTCATGCTAATTAATGTACTGAAACTGTTTCTGTAGGCCTGTCGGTACAATTGCCATGGATGGAAATAGATTGAAACTAAGTTTTTGATGCGCATGCTACGTGTTCCAAAATCCTCAAGAAATGTATAATGGTAACCCTCTCTGATAAAATTCATTTATATCTTCGTCGTAGCTTTACAAAAGCATTTTGTTTATGATTGCACTCTCAAAGTGATCATTTTAGCACAGAATTTACCTAAAACAGCAAAATCCTCGTGACACTGTTCTTTCTAAAAGGCACAAAAAACTGCAAAATAAACCGTTGCGAGAGAGAGATAGCTTTATTGAAAAATCTATTGCAGCCCAAAGGCTGGAATTGCGGTCTATACAATACGTAAACTAAAATATGGGAAAAGATAAAAACCTATTATATTGATAACAGTAAATATAAACAAAAGAACAAGGATACTACGCCATAAATTTAAAAAATAGCCGCGAATATATATGATAAAGCCATTAGAGTGTAGCCGCGTTATGCATGATAAAACATGTTCATTAGTCTATTCGTTCTACAAATGGGTACGTTAAAATCGCGCTTTCTCCTCAAGACTACGGTACTAGATTTACTTAGCAGCAAAAGGCCATGTAATTTGTGGAAGCTGTTGTCTTTAATCTCATTGAATAGGCTTTCCGTCAGCCATTGGCGCCGTTGATGGAGGGTGGCAATGTTGCACTCTTTAAGAGCCTCTTAATAGCCCAATCTGGGAAAATAATTCTAGCTGCACGGCGCTGAATTTTCTCTAGCTCTTCAGAGAGATACTCAGGCAGACCATTGTGGAAAACTTGGCAAGCATATTCAGACACGGGCCGGATACACGTAGTATAGAAACAAGGTAGCTGCGCAGCATTTCCTTTTGCACGCTTAAGCTGCCTTAACAGATAAAGCCTAGAGGCTCCTTTTTTGATAACATTATAGGAGCGTTCCACTCTAGATTTTTTGAAATTGTGAGACCAAGAAGTTTTATGCTAGTTACAACGTCTATTGGTTTGTTTTTTTATAGTAACTGTTTCGAAAAGCTCTACAAACCTGGAAAAACTTATCTGTAACTCTTTACACTTGGTCTCGTTCAATTCGAACTTATATATTTCGGCTTGCCCAACCAGGTCGTCTACAGCAACTTGAATTCTACTTGGTGTCCTTGAGGACTGTTTTGGCCATCGAAGTATCATCGACGTACTTCCAAAGGTTGACGCCATTGAATGGACTTCGTTTATCATGACCAGAAAGAGCCAGGGTCCCAATCTAGTCCCCTGCGTACACCTGCCCTGACAGATCCCCAATCCGAGTAGCAATCGTGGGCGAGTTTCACTCGTTGCTCGGCCTGTCAGTAAGAAAGTCTGCTTTTTAAATTCTTCAGCCATAAGTCATTGTAAGTCGTTGTTATCGTGTACATTGCTTTGTGTTTTTAGTGTTGTGTTCTTCAGAATAAAATTAGTTTTTTTACAATGCATTAATGCCTCCTCTGGAGACCCTGTGCTGGAGCAAACTGCCATTAAATGCAGCCGCACACTGTTGTCAGTGGCAGATATAACAAACTAACTATTAAAATCTCCAGCAAAATATTTTTGCAGCAGTTATGGATTTAGCCTTTGTACTGAATTTGCGTGCTTCATTTCATGCGGTTGTTATTTTATGCCACCTCTCACTGCTCCATTCAATTAAGTCAATGATTGTCTCAACGGAGGGGTTTTCTTTACGCAATATTAGAACCCAACCAAATCATGACATCAATTTATACCAATTAACTGCAAAAACGAATCTACTCGAGTCTCTGAGACGGAGCGCTTTGATAAAAAATGTGTCATGCTTTAGTGATTGCCTTGCAGGAGGTTAGCCAATTTTAAAAAGGCCAAAGATGCCAAACGATAAGTAGAACAATAAAAGGGTCGTTTAAGTTTTCATTCCGTAGCTTGATTTTATCCTTTTATTTTTTTTTCCTTGTTATTTGAAAATGATACTCACGACATACCCCCACCTCGCCCTTCCCCGTAACAAAATAAACAATAAAAAAGAGAAAAAGATACTTCTCTATTCTTTGGTCATTAATAACTCGTCACAAAACGGAAACTTGTGTTTAAATTCAGGTGATTTAATTGTGTTTTCCATCAAAAGTTGGGAATATTAAAACTTCAGCCTAACCATGATGTTAATCCATGCCAATTAAGTGTATAATCAAATCCACTTGAGACTCTGAGACGGCGATCTCTCCCCGAAATATATAAAATCCACCTTTAAGTGATCACCTCGCATGGATATCTGCCACGTTCAAAAAAGGCACAAGCGTTAACCATAAATACGATAACAAAAAGAATCGTCTTAATTACTGTAGAAAACATCTTCATTCATACTTGGTTGATTATAATAATCTTTCTTGTGATAGAATATCAATACTGGTATAGCTTCACGACAACTTACGCTCCTTCCCTTTCCTCTCCGCGCCGAAAAAAATATTAAAAGACAGAGGAGGAAGAGTGAGGGCCAGGGGAAGGGTGATATAAAGACACATCTCTACCTTTGGTCACCAATAACTGACCAAAACCGGAAGCGTCTGTTCTAACTTGTGTTTGTGATCAGAAGTTGGGAGCCTTCATCGTGATTGCTAGATCTCCTCATTCTTAATCATTCATGGATGGATTATTTTCAGCTTAATAATCTTACGTTCAATTGTGCCCAATTTCTAACTTTTCGCAGCCATTTAGGGACTCAAAACGGAAGCAATTTTTAGACTAATTATTAGATATAATAAGAGACACTGTTCTGAGCGAAGCAGAGAATTCATATTCTAAAGGAAGGCTGCGGATAACTTTTTCAAAACAAGTTTGAATTTTGGTCCTCAAATAAACCTGATACTATCATCAATAAGGAGACAAGGTAAGAATGTTAAATTATGAAGGGTGCAAGTAGTTCACGCCTTTTGGTGGAGTGACTGTAGTTTCTAATTCGTAGTATGTTTTATCTTTCACAAACTTTTTTGTTATCTACTTTCTTTAAACTAAGATGGTGGATCAAAACGATCTACCCTTTTTCCTAAAAAAATTTTCTGTATTTCACTTTACCAAGAAGGTAAACAATGGAAGTGTGAGAGCAGATGGTATCGAAATTAAAATACGTGCAAATTTGTCTACCAGGTTATGTACTTGCTCGATTCTTCTCGTAGCGTTTGGTCAGCAAATAAAACAACAGCCCTCTTGGAAATAAACCTACACAATTAGTCGATATCTTGTTACCCAATCGTATTTACCTGGAGCATTTGTCGGCTGAGAGATTGCTAAAATAATCTGTGGATTTTCCCAAGTTAGTTTTTAATACAATTTGGTTATATACCTCAACTTCAAGTTGACAATCGCCTTGCGCGCTAATAGATGCACCAGTACGACAATACACGTTTCTATTAGTCAGCTTGTTCCCTTTAGGGAAAGGTTCCTAGAGAGTATAAAATTACCACAAACTTTTGCTGGTAAATTGTATTGTTTTGGAGTATACAAATGCTTTGCGAATTCATATTATTGTTTCGCGTTTGGTCACTTTCATATTTTGTGCTTGCTGTGCTGAAGGAGAATATATAATTTTGCAGATGTTGTCTCTTTCTGCATTTATATTATTTTGCAGATTCATATTATTATTTTTGTCATGTGCAACTGTTTATGATACTTCCCTTTGATCACGCCAATTGGATTAAGAGTAGCTTGATCAAGCCGAGTCACTTTCATGACAAAAATGTGCTATAAAAATTCTGAAACTATGGAAAATGTTCGTCAAGCGATCTTAAGCTGAAACACTGTGTGAGCAGATGGTGTAAAAATCGATAGCCTTGCGTACATACCGCACAGTTTACTTTATCTATTTACGTATTCTTAGAGATTTGTAGGAAAGAATCACAACACCAAAGAAATCAGCCAGAGAAACAAGGCGATACCCAGCTACTCCGATCATTTTTGTACATGTATGGGGATTTGATGGCTTAAAGTGCCTATGAAATGAAATTTTCGCCTACTTTCTTATGCTAAAATATTGAAGGCCATGATCCTCTGATTCGTAATTTTTGAGTGTGGGCTTCGGACAAGCGCGTACGAATTTTTTTCTCCAGCTTCAAAGTTGGTCAATTCGAGTCAAAATGTGCGACATTCCGCGCGCGGTCAAATATGCAAATTAGTACAGTTGACGTCATAAGATGTGTAAAACCTTCAAACCATCATACCATCTGAGAGGAATAATCGAAGGAGTGGGAAGTTTTTCGTTACTGGAGGGCTTGGTTTAGTGAGCTGCAAAACACCACTTACACGGAAGGCACTGTCTTGCTTATATCTCCGAAAGACGAAGTCAGAAGAGCACATTGTTTGCGATTTGTCCCGATACACCGGCCCAACTGCAAAGCGACGAATGCGTCCGTGTTGTTCCCCAATTTCGAAACAAAGTTTCTATCGACGGCTTTTAAAGAGCAGGGATCATCCGCAATGGAGATGTCTTAATAAAGATTCAGTGGTGGTACTATCGAGTCTTCACACGAACAGGAACAACCTGAAAGGGAGCAAAGATTTCAATTGAAATTATATTGGCCTCGCATTATTGTGATTTTTGTGATTTTGCAGATACGCATGATTTCGGCTGATGATTTCTTAGGGGTGGCGAATGGTAAAATCTGAGACTCGACGAGACGCCGAGATCTTAGTTAAAAATCCGAGCCCGAGACTCCGTGGTAAAACGTTTTGAGACTCGACAAATTTTCCGAGACTCACGTTTTTCGAGGTACCATTCGCCACCCCTATTTCTTGCAGAATTGTTATTAAGACATGTTAGCACAATTATTCTAATGCGAGTATGTGATAGCAAAAATAGGGAAATTTGTTTCAATAGAGCTTTTATAATAACTCAGAGTCGAAAAATATAACAAATTCGTGTTTGCCTCGGGTTGCTTCAAGACGCCTTGCTTACCGGTCGTCGTGATAATGTTGATATAGGTAGGATCTACGGAGGGAAGGAGAGAGAAAGCGAAAAAATCACAGCCCACGTTGGTAGGATCAGCAAAAAGTACACAACTGTAGCAAGTTCGAATGTTTTTAGTGGTAGGTATAGTTTGTAGTCTAATCAGAACACAGGGATCTCGGAAAACACGATAGGAATATTTAATCCACACGAAGGCAGTGATTCCACACAAGACTTTAACAAGCACACGCTAGGCTTCTCAGTTACACTTGAACTTCGTCACACTCGTCAAAACACAGCCTCTGCCAAGATATCCACGTAACCTCTCTGTTATACTCTTCAACAAACACGACCTCTTGTCGACACTCACACGCGACCTCCGTCGCACTTCAGTAAACACTACTGTAAAAACTCCTCACACACTCCTGGGATAAAAACCATCTAAACTCTACACCGATTCGCTTATATACTTTACAGCAAAACGTTCTAGAACTTTCCGACTATACTAAATAAAGTAACATTACAATAAGGAAACTATTTACAGCAACAGACGGTAAACGGCTTAAAATAGAATTACTGAATCACGATGATACAGCACTAATTAAATATGCTAGAAGATTCGAGACGAAAATAGCATATTCGCGAATCTTCCAAGTACTAGTCACGCAATAATTTTTCGTAACAACTGCATTCGAATTGTGTTTGGTTTGACTTATAACTATAAACCAAATTTATCACTGAAGATGATTTAAAAGCCATTCCAGCCAAACCTTTCGGTTGGCGCTATGTCTGTTGCGTGCCAGTTTCGCGATACAAATTGGAAGTCACGTTGCAGAACCAGACACATTCACACGAATAGCAAACAAGACGACTTGAAGCAATCCGCGTGTATAATACGAAATCATTTTACTTTTCGGTCTGAGTTTTCGAGACACCAATAAGCGGGCGAGTATTTATTATGAAAGAGCGTGTGAACGAGAATATCTCCCGTAGTATCTCAACGCAACGAGAACTGGTAATGGATTTAATAAAACGGGTCACCTCGCAGCTCTTACAAGGTCTCATCTGATTGGTGACCACCCTTGAGGTTTAACAAAAGAACAAACAACAGAAACAATGGACCCTAGCCCTAAAACGAAAGGGCTGCGACTCTATCCTCGCACATGAAATTTAGAGCTTGTAGGAGCTGCGAGCCTACCGAATAAAACAATGAGAAGTGGCAATAGATTTAATAAAATAATGAGAACTGGCAATGGATTTAATAAAGTAATTAGGTATATTCTCCCCTCCGAGCAAAAACGAGAAATACTGCTTGAAGCAACCACAGGCAGCCCAAGCTCTCTTTATGAACCACGCAAGGAACACAATATGGCCTCGAATTATAAAGGTTTGTGTGGGATTTTCTACAATATATCCATGGAGGTGGTTAAAAGCGGAAATATTCAATAAAAATGGCTTACCCTATTCCATACGTGTATTTTTGCTCCTGATGTTGTTATTTTACCGATTTTTAAATCGGTCAAATCAAGTTAAAACTTGATTTAAGCGACTTTTTGGAATCCTGGTTTTTTCTTCATAAAGACGGGAGACAAGGCGAAACGCTCCTGTCCGGACAATTTGCCGAACGAAGTCAAAAATCCCAGGCGAAAATGTACCTACGGACACAAATCCACCGCAGAATGTACACGGATGTCCGCCATCGTTTTATTGTTTCACTGGGGACACAAAGAGCCACTTGGCGTCGATCTCAGGGCTGCGATTGTGTGGCTAGAGGATTGAAATAAGAGATCTACCTTTGTCCTTGAATTCTGCGATGGATTTGTGTCAGTGGGTACATTTTAGCCTGGGATTTTTGACTTCGTTCGGCAGGCTGTCCGGACAGGAGTGTTTCGCCTTGTCTCCCGTCTTCATGAAGAGAAAGCCAGGATTCCAAAAAGTCGCTTAAATCAAGTTAAATCGGTAAAATAACAACATCAGGAGCAAACAACACACGTATGGAATAAGGTAAGCCACTTTAATTGAATATTTCCACTCTTAACTACCTCCATGGATATCTTGTAGAAAATCCCATACAAACCCTTGTAATTCGATGCCATATTGTGTTCCTTGTGTGGTTCATAAAGAGAGCTTGGGTTGCCTGTGAAGCAACTAGAACATGCGTTTGGTTGAAACTTGATGTTTGCAGCGTGCGCGTGTGTAAGATTTGCAACACAACCGTGACTCAAGAACATGCAAGAAGTTTAATAAATCATCAGGTAAAATATTTTGCCAAAGCGAACAGCGCTTTCGCCATTTTCTTACGTTGAAATATGACAGATTTATAGTTTACCAATTTAAGACTGTTTCCTTGTTTTCGAATTGAGATTTTAAGGTCACGAAGCGTATACCATGATCTTCGTCCTCTTCTTCCTCCGTCACGACTCCTTCTTCCACGACCCGACTCGATAGAGCTGAACGATCGAATTTAAAAATCTTCCCCTTCTATCGCGAAATGCAGCGACTCAACATCACACGAAGATGATGTGTTACTGGATAATTCAACATCTGAGGACTTTTTCATCTGAATAAAACTGCCAAAAAGACGGCTCACTTTGTAGGAAATACACTGACTCGAAGTGAAGCAATCGAAATTTCAACCTCGATCCCAGGGTCCTCTCTCTACTTCGAGAAAGTACCCTGGTTATGGCTGGTCACGTGTCTGCTAGATTTTAGCAGAATCCAGAGATGTGATTGAAGGGAGGGGCTGAGAGTTATAGTTTTTCTTCACTGAGCTCACCTACTGAGCCCAGTAAGGAGTGGAATTTGTAAAACTCCCGTTGTGGATCGGCAAAACTCACAGCGAAGAAATCGTCATATTCGATATTGGAGTTCAATGCGTTCAATGCTCGGCTAAAAGGTTAGCTCCACATTTGGCTCAATTTTTCCCATCGACAATTGGACGGTCTTTGGAATTTGTAGCGGTGAAAAAAATTGGCAAGGAACTTGGAACTGAAAACCACAACAGTAAATGAACCGTGCGGTGAACTTAATTTTATTTTGCATTCGGCGAAATCACAACGTATGTATTTACTCATTCGTTTAAAGTCAAACACGTCGTATATTCACCCTCAAGGTAGTTTTGTATTTCATTTAATTATTCCCGTGGACAGTTTGACGGTCATTCCCTTCTCTTGCAGCGAAAAAAATCTTCGAAGAATTTGACAACAACGTCTGCACGGCAAATAAGCTTGATTAATTAAGCAGCTTATTGTTTTCGATCGGCAAAATCATAACAGAGGCATTGAGTATTTTTTTAGGGTTTGATACGTCCAGTGTTTGGCAAAGACAAGCTTTGAATTTGATTGAATTCATCCGTCGAAAGTTTGGCGGTCATTCGATTCTCTTGCAGTGTAAAATTTTGTAAACAACTTGACAACGACATCGGTCGCGCGTTGCAAAA
>JAHPZR010023801.1:40000-50347 GCA_019787425.1 Platygyra sinensis
GATGAATTCAATCAAATTCAAAGCTTGTCTTTGCCAAACACTGGACGTATCAAACCCTAAAAAAATACTCAATGCCTCTGTTATGATTTTGCCGATCGAAAACAATAAGCTGCTTAATTAATCAAGCTTATTTGCCGTGCAGACGTTGTTGTCAAATTCTTCGAAGATTTTTTTCGCTGCAAGAGAAGGGAATGACCGTCAAACTGTCCACGGGAATAATTAAATGAAATACAAAACTACCTTGAGGGTGAATATACGACGTGTTTGACTTTAAACGAATGAGTAAATACATACGTTGTGATTTCGCCGAATGCAAAATAAAATTAAGTTCACCGCACGGTTCATTTACTGTTGTGGTTTTCAGTTCCAAGTTCCTTGCCAATTTTTTTCACCGCTACAAATTCCAAAGACCGTCCAATTGTCGATGGGAAAAATTGAGCCAAATGTGGAGCTAACCTTTTAGCCGAGCATTGAACGCATTGAACTCCAATATCGAATATGACGATTTCTTCGCTGTGAGTTTTGCCGATCCACAACGGGAGTTTTACAAATTCCACTCCTTACTGGGCTCAGTAGGTGAGCTCAGTGAAGAAAAACTATAACTCTCAGCCCCTCCCTTCAATCACATCTCTGGATTCTGCTAAAATCTAGCAGACACGTGACCAGCCATAACCAGGGTACTTTCTCGAAGTAGAGAGAGGACCCTGGGATCGAGGTTGAAATTTCGATTGCTTCACTTCGAGTCAGTGTATTTCCTACAAAGTGAGCCGTCTTTTTGGCAGTTTTATTCAGATGAAAAAGTCCTCAGATGTTGAATTATCCAGTAACACATCATCTTCGTGTGATGTTGAGTCGCTGCATTTCGCGATAGAAGGGGAAGATTTTTAAATTCGATCGTTCAGCTCTATCGAGTCGGGTCGTGGAAGAAGGAGTCGTGACGGAGGAAGAAGAGGACGAAGATCATGGTATACGCTTCGTGACCTTAAAATCTCAATTCGAAAACAAGGAAACAGTCTTAAATTGGTAAACTATAAATCTGTCATATTTCAACGTAAGAAAATGGCGAAAGCGCTGTTCGCTTTGGCAAAATATTTTACCTGATGATTTATTAAACTTCTTGCATGTTCTTGAGTCACGGTTGTGTTGCAAATCTTACACACGCGCACGCTGCAAACATCAAGTTTCAACCAAACGCATGTTCTAGTTGCTTCACAGGCAACCCAAGCTCTCTTTATGAACCACACAAGGAACACAATATGGCATCGAATTACAAGGGTTTGTATGGGATTTTCTACAAGATATCCATGGAGGTAGTTAAGAGTGGAAATATTCAATTAAAGTGGCTTACCTTATTCCATACGTGTGTTGTTTGCTCCTGATGTTGTTATTTTACCGATTTAACTTGATTTAAGCGACTTTTTGGAATCCTGGCTTTCTCTTCATGAAGACGGGAGACAAGGCGAAACACTCCTGTCCGGACAGCCTGCCGAACGAAGTCAAAAATCCCAGGCTAAAATGTACCCACTGACACAAATCCATCGCAGAATTCAAGGACAAAGGTAGATCTCTTATTTCAATCCTCTAGCCACACAATCGCAGCCCTGAGATCGACGCCAAGTGGCTCTTTGTGTCCCCAGTGAAACAATAAAACGATGGCGGACATCCGTGTACATTCTGCGGTGGATTTGTGTCCGTAGGTACATTTTCGCCTGGGATTTTTGACTTCGTTCGGCAAATTGTCCGGACAGGAGCGTTTCGCCTTGTCTCCCGTCTTTATGAAGAAAAAACCAGGATTCCAAAAAGTCGCTTAAATCAAGTTTTAACTTGATTTGACCGATTTAAAAATCGGTAAAATAACAACATCAGGAGCAAAAATACACGTATGGAATAGGGTAAGCCATTTTTATTGAATATTTCCGCTTTTAACCACCTCCATGGATATATTGTAGAAAATCCCACACAAACCTTTATAATTCGAGGCCATATTGTGTTCCTTGCGTGGTTCATAAAGAGAGCTTGGGCTGCCTGTGGTTGCTTCAAGCAGTATTTCTCGTTTTTGCTCGGAGGGGAGAATATACCTAATTACTTTATTAAATCCATTGCCAGTTCTCATTATTTTATTAAATCTATTGCCACTTCTCATTGTTTTATTCGGTAGGCTCGCAGCTCCTACAAGCTCTAAATTTCATGTGCGAGGATAGAGTCGCAGCCCTTTCGTTTTAGGGCTAGGGTCCATTGTTTCTGTTGTTTGTTCTTTTGTTAAACCTCAAGGGTGGTCACCAATCAGATGAGACCTTGTAAGAGCTGCGAGGTGACCCGTTTTATTAAATCCAATTACCAGTTTCTCGTTGCGTTGAAGATACTACGGGAGATATTCTCGTTCACACGCTCTTTCATAATAAATACTCGCCCGCTTATTGGTGTCTCGAAAACTCAGACCGAAAAGTAAAATGATTTCGTATTATACCCGCGGATTGCTTCAAGTCGTCTTGTTTGCTATTCGTGTGAATGTGTCTGGTTCTGCAACGTGACTTCCAATTTGTATCGCGAAACTGGTCACGCAACAGACATAGCGCCAACCGAAAGGTTTGGCTGGAATGGCTTTTAAATCATCTTCAGTGATAAATTTGGTTTATAGTTATAAGTCAAACCAAACACAATTCGAATGCAGTTGTTACGAAAAATTATTGCGTGACTAGTACTTGGAAGATTCGCGAATATGCTATTTTCGTCTCGAATCTTCTAGCATATTTAATTAGTGCTGTATCATCGTGATTCAGTAATTCTATTTTAAGCCGTTTGCGTATGTTGCTGTAAATAGTTTCCTTATTGTAATGTTACTTTATTTAGTATAGCCGGAAAGTTCTAGAACGTTTTGCTGTAAAGTATATAAGTCGAATCGGTGTAGAGTTTAGATGGTTTTTTATCCCAGGAGTGTGTGAGGAGTTTTTACAGTAGTGTTTACTGAAGTGCGACGGAGGTCGCGTGTGAGTGTCGACAAGAGGTCGTGTTTGTTGAAGAGTGTAACAGAGAGGTTACGTGGATATCTTGGCAGAGGCTGTGTTTTGACGAGTGTGACGAAGTTCAAGTGTAACTGAGAAGCCTAGCGTGTGCTTGTTAAAGTCTTGTGTGGAATCACTGCCTTCGTGTGGATTAAATATTCCTGTCGTGTTTTCCGAGATCCCTGTGTTCTGATTAGACTACAAACTATACCTACCACTAAAAACATTCGAACTTGCTACAGTTGTGTACTTTTTGCTGATCCTACCAACGTGGGCTGTGATTTTTTCGCTTTCTCTCTCCTTCCCTCCGTAGATCCTACCTATATCAACATTATCACGACGACCGGTAAGCAAGGCGTCTTGAAGCAACCCGAGGCAAACACGAATTTGTTATATTTTTCGACTCTGAGTTATTATAAAAGCTCTATTGAAACAAATTTCCCTATTTTTGCTATCACATACTCGCATTAGAATAATTGTGCTAACATGTCTTAATAACAATTCTGCAAGAAATAGGGGTGGCGAATGGTACCTCGAAAAACGTGAGTCTCGGAAAATTTGTCGAGTCTCAAAACGTTTTACCACGGAGTCTCGGGCTCGGATTTTTAACTAAGATCTCGGCGTCTCGTCGAGTCTCAGATTTTACCATTCGCCACCCCTACAGAAATCATCAGCCGAAATCATGCGTATCTGCAAAATCACAAAAATCACAATAATGCGAGGCCAATATAATTTCAATTGAAATCTTTGCTCCCTTTCAGGTTGTTCCTGTTCGTGTGAAGACTCGATAGTACCACCACTGAATCTTTATTAAGACATCTCCATTGCGGATGATCCCTGCTCTTTAAAAGCCGTCGATAGAAACTTTGTTTCGAAATTGGGGAACAACACGGACGCATTCGTCGCTTTGCAGTTTGGGCCGGTGTATCCGAACAAATCGCTAACAATGTGCTCATCTGACTATAAGCAAGACAGTGCCTTCCGTGTAAGTGGTGTTTTGCAGTTCACTAAAACAAGCCCTCTGGTAACGAACTTCCCACTCTTTCGCTTATTCCTCTCAGATGATATGACGGCTTGAAGGTTTTACAACACCTTACGACATTAACCGTACTAATTTGCATATTTTGACCGCGCGCGGAATGGTCGCACATTTTGACTCCAATTGGCCAACTTTGAAGCATGAGAAAAAATGTCGTGACGCGCTTGTCCGAAGCCCAGACTCGTGAATTATGAATCAGAGGATCACAGACTTCAATATTTTAAATAAAAAAGTAGGCGAAAATTTCATTTAATAGGCACTTTAAGCCATCAAATCCCCATACATGTACAAAAATGATCGGAGTAGCTGGGTATCGCCTTGTTTCTCTGGCTGATTTCTTTGGTGTTGTGATTCTTTCCTACAAATCTCTAAGAATACGTAAATAGATAAAGTAAACTGTGCGGTATGTACGCAAGGCTATCGATTTTTACACCATCTGCTCACACAGTGTTTCAGCTTAAGATCGCTTGACGAACATTTTCCATAGTTTCAGAATTTTTATAGCACATTTTTGTCATGAAAGTGACTCGGCTTGATCAAGCTACTCTTAATCCAATTGGCGTGATCAAAGGGAAGTATCATAAACAGTTGCACATGACAAAAATAATAATATGAATCTGCAAAATAATATAAATGCAGAAAGAGACAACATCTGCAAAATTATATATTCTCCTTCAGCACAGCAAGCACAAAATATGAAAGTGACCAAACGCGAAACAATAATATGAATTCGCAAAGCATTTGTATACTCCAAAACAATACAATTTACCAGCAAAAGTTTGTGGTAATTTTATACTCTCTAGGAACCTTTCCCTAAAGGGAACAAGCTGACTAATAGAAACGTGTATTGTCGTACTGGTGCATCTATTAGCGCGCAAGGCGATTGTCAACTTGAAGTTGAGGTATATAACCAAATTGTATTAAAAACTAACTTGGGAAAATCCACAGATTATTTTAGCAATCTCTCAGCCGACAAATGCTCCAGGTAAATACGATTGGGTAACAAGATATCGACTAATTGTGTAGGTTTATTTCCAAGAGGGCTGTTGTTTTATTTGCTGACCAAACGCTACGAGAAGAATCGAGCAAGTACATAACCTGGTAGACAAATTTGCACGTATTTTAATTTCGATACCATCTGCTCTCACACTTCCATTGTTTACCTTCTTGGTAAAGTGAAATACAGAAAATTTTTTTAGGAAAAAGGTAGATCGTTTTGATCCACCATCTTAGTTTAAAGAAAGTAGATAACAAAAAAGTTTGTGAAAGATAAAACATACTACGAATTAGAAACTACAGTCACTCCACCAAAGGCGTGAACTACTTGCACCCTTCATAATTTAACATTCTTACCTTGTCTCCTTATTGATGATAGTATCAGGTTTATTTGAGGACCAAAATTCAAACTTGTTTTGAAAAAGTTATCCGCAGCCTTCCTTTAGAATATGAATTCTCTGCTTCGCTCAGAACAGTGTCTCTTATTATATCTAATAATTAGTCTAAAAATTGCTTCCGTTTTGAGTCCCTAAATGGCTGCGAAAAGTTAGAAATTGGGCACAATTGAACGTAAGATTATTAAGCTGAAAATAATCCATCCATGAATGATTAAGAATGAGGAGATCTAGCAATCACGATGAAGGCTCCCAACTTCTGATCACAAACACAAGTTAGAACAGACGCTTCCGGTTTTGGTCAGTTATTGGTGACCAAAGGTAGAGATGTGTCTTTATACACCCTTCCCCCCCTGGCACCTCACTCTTCCTCCTCTGTCTTTTAATATTTTTTTTTTTTTTTTTATTTCGGCGCGGAGAGGAAAGGGGAGGGCAGCGTAAGTTGGGTCGTGAATGCTATAACCCGTATTCATATTTCCTATCACAAGAAAGCTATTATTAATAATCCACCCAAGTATAGGAATGAAGAGGGTTTTCTAAACATACAGCAATTACAGACGATATCTTTTTGTTATCGTAATATTTATGGTTAACCGCTTTGTGCCTTTTTTGAACCTGGCAGATATCCATGCGAGGTGATCACTTAAAGGTAGGATGTATTATTATATTTCGCGGAGAGAGATCCCCGTCTCAGAGTCTCAAGTGGATTTGATTATACACTTAATTTGGCTATGGATTAACCTCGATGGTTTTTCGGCTGAAGGTTGTCATATTCCCAACCTTTTAGATGGGAACCACAATTAAATCCCCCTGAATTTAGAACACAACGTTTCCAGTTTTGTGACGAGTTAGTTGATGACCAAAGAATAGAGAAGTATCCTTTTCCTCTCTTTTTTTATTTGCTTATTTTTGTTACGGGGAAGGGCGGGGTGGGGCGTATTGGGTCGTTGAGTATCATTATTCAAAATAACAAGAAAGAAAATAAAAGAGATAAATCAAGCTAGGAATGAAAAGTTAAACGACCCTTTTTAATGTTCTACTTATCGTTTTGGCATCTTTGGCCTTTTTGAAATTGGCTAACCTCCTGCAAGGCAATCACTAAAAGCATGACACATTTTTATGCAAAGCGCTCCGTCTCAGAGACTCGAGTAGATTCGTTTTTGCAGTTAATTGGTATAATTGATGTCATGATTTGGGTGTGGTTCTAATATTGCGGTAAAGAAAACCCATCCGTTGAGACAATCATTGACTTATATTGAACATGGAGCAGTGAGAGGTAGCATAAAATAACAACCGCAATGAAATGGAGCATCGGCAAATTCAGTACAAAGGCTAAATACATAACTCGCTGGAAAAAGACTATTCTGCTGGAGATTTTAATAGTTAGTTGTGATATATCTGCCACTGGACAACGTGTGCGGCTGCATTTAATGGCAGGTTTTGCTCCAGCAGAGGGTCCCAGAGGTTCGCATTAATGCATTGTAAAAAAAAAACTAGATTTCATGCTGAAGAACACAAGCCACTTAAAACGCGACACAAAGCACTGTACCACGATAACAATCGGACTTACAAACTGGCTTATAGGCTGAAGAATTTAAAAAGCAGACTTTCTTACTGACACAGGCCGAGCAAAACGAGTGACACTCGCCCAACGATTGCTACTCAGGATTGGGGATCTGTCAGGGCCAGGTGTACGCACGGGGACCAGCATTGGGACCCTGCGCGCTTTCTGCGTTCATGATAAACGAAGTCCATGTCAATGGCGTTCAACCTTTGGAAGTTACGGTCGATGATACTTCCGATGGCCAAAACAGTCCTCAAGGACAACAAGTAGAATTCAAAGTTCGCTGTAGGACGACCTGGTTGGGCAAGCCGAAATATATAAGTGCGCGAATTGAACCGCGAGCCCAAAGGGTAAACGAGTTACAGATAACGTTTTTCCAGGTTTGCTAGAGCTTTTTGCGAAAACCAGGTTATGACTATAAAAAACAACATCACCAATAGACGTTGTAACTGGCACTTATGATAACTCCTTGAAGGTCTCACCAATTTGTCAGTATAAAAATGATAGATGGTGGGAAACGCTCCTAGATAATGCTATGTCACATAAATAAGGAGCGCTCTAGGCTTTAATCTGTTAATGGCCAATGCTTAAGCGTGTGCACAAAAGGAAATGCTGCGCAGCTACCTTGTTTCTATACTACGTGTATCCGGCCCGTGTCGGAATATGCTTGCCAAGTTTTCCACAATGATCTGCCTGAGTATCTCTCTGAAGAGCTAGAGAAAATTCAGCGCCGTGCAGTTAGAATTATTTTCCCAGTTTTGGGCTATTAAGAGGCTCTTAAAGAGTGCAACATTGCCACCCTCCATCAACGGCGCCAATGGCTGACGGAAAGCCTATTCAATGAGATTAAAGACAACAGCCTCCACAAATTACATGGCCTTTTGCTGCTAAGTAAATCTAGTACCGTAGTCTTGAGGAGAAAGCGGCGATTTTAAAGTACCCATTTGTAGAACGAATAGACTAATGAACATGTTTTATCATGCATAACGCGGCTACTCTCTAATGGCTTTATCATATATATTCAGCGGCTGTTTTTTAAATTTTATGGCGTAGTATCCTTGTTCTTTTGTTTATATTTACTGTTACTTCAATATAATAGCTTTTTATCTTTTCCCATATTTTAGTTTTACGTATTGTATAGTCCGCATTCCAGCCTTTGGGCTGCAATAGATTTTTCAATAAAGCTATCTCTCTCTCGCAACGGTTTATTTGCAGTTTTTTGTGCCTTTTAGAAAGAACACTCGTCACGAGGATTTTGCTTGTCTTAGGTCAAAATTGCAATCTTTCAAGGTGCTAAAGATGCATCACATCTTGAGAGTCAGCAATCAATCAAACAAAATGCCCTTTTTGCCTAAAGCCTACACGACGAAGATATAATGGAATTTCTTACTCATGATGTAGAGCGTAATTCACACGTTATACAGTTCTTACGAGTGATAAGTTATGGAACACGACCCTAGCATGCCCCGCCATCAAAACTAAGTTACTCTATCTATTTCCCATACCATACGCAATTGCTACCGGACCTACGGCCACAGGCAACAGTTTCGCCTACAGATATTAGATTAAGCATGGACGAGACGCAAGGCGGGGGGTCTTATCTGCCCGCAAGTTAATCTTAAAGGAATGCTGAGTCGAGGTATGCCCGTAGAACCACGCTATTCCTTACATTATTTTATGTTCCGCTGTCAGGGATTAACGCGTGCCAAAGTAATAAGTGTCAAAATCCGCCGCCGCAGCTGTAAAAAATTAATAGGGAACTTAAGCAAACCACGACGGCTAACGGCAACGGGAACGTCACCAAACAAAAGATTTAATGAGCAGAACAATAGCTGTGCACGTGCGTTATAAATCTTTGTACATTTCGTTACTTTTCTCTGCCAAACTACAACGTGAAAATGACCAAGTTTGCGTATTGTGGAGAACGTACACCACGACGGCAAATATTTTGGATTTCCTTATGTAACTGATCGTTGGCTTTGCCACATTAGTTTGAGAGGTGTTTAGACAGATTTGCACTCCTCTGAACGGGTTTAATTACTTACGAAATTCGAGAGTAAAATTTAAATTCACTTTTTACTAGGCGTCGTCCCTGGCGAAGCGCGGGGACTGCCGCACGCGAAGAAAATCCGCATAATTTGGTCTTTGTAAAACTGGCGCTACAAAGCCGCCAAATAAAACGAACGGGAAGCCTTTGCCGCTCGTTTTCGCGGCTTCGCTGCTTCGTGCACGCGCGCTCAAATTGCTTAAACCGCCAAGCTAAGCAGGCTATAAAGCACTTTTGCATGCAGCGGGGACACTGAAAAAGTTTCTTTATTTAGATCCATGACTTTGAGCAGACAGAGCAGCAGAACAAAGCCTTACTTAAGACGATCCAGAGCAAATTCACAGAAAATGAATTACGTATATGCGCTTCACCCATTGTGGTTCTGCTGTCCCGCCCGAGGGAGCTTATCTTTTCCCACTTGTCAACTGTTGGTGTCTCATATAAAATTAACGTTCGTAGCGTATGATAGAGATAGCCAGAAAGCGCATTGCCGACAAAAACCATTTAAAAACTTCGTTTGTTCTTATGTAAGAACCTCGAGGAAAACGAACATCTGCTTGCCAGTGCAGAAGGAACACTAATTATTCTTATTTATTTATTCGATATTCTTGCCCAATTCAACTTTTCCGATTTCTCTTTAGTTACGATATCCACTTCCGTGGATGCCACTGTAAACCATTGGCGATAAAACTGAGACAGTCAAAATGAAAACAGAAATGATTATAATGTGACAAAACAGTGGCACGCTCCGACGCGAAACGTCTTGTATGGATGCCACTGTAAACCTTGCGCGATATATAAAACTGAGCAAGGTAAAATGAAATTAACAGAAAGTCGTTTAAAGGCAACAGCTGGCACCGCTCGACGAAAACGTCGGGATGCCACGGTAAACTTGGCGATAAATGGAGCAGTTAAGTGAAAAAAAAGTTGAAAAACAGAAATCATTAAAGGCAACATGTGACACGCCTCCGATCCGAATCGTCTGAACGCCACTGTACACCTTAGGTGATAACACTGAGCAGTTAAAGTGAAAAAAAACAGAAAGTATTAAAGGGCAACAGTGACACGCTCCACCGAAACGTCTGGATGCCACCAGTAAACCTTGGTTGATAATCTGAGCAGTTAAATGAAAAACAGAAATATTAAAGGCCACAGTGGCACGCGCTCCGACGAAACGTCTGGATGCCAGCAGTCAAACCTTTGGTGATAAATGAGGCAGGTAAAATTGAAAACACACAAATTATTGTAAAGGGCAAGCAGGTGACCGACTCCGACAAAACGGTCCTGGATCGCTACTGTTAAAC
>JAHPZR010023803.1:0-16852 GCA_019787425.1 Platygyra sinensis
TTCTTTTTTAATGTTCTATTAATAACAGAAGTAAAATTGTCCTAGATTCTTCCTTGCAACGCTACACTGAAAGGTTTGAGTGGCCATCAAGAGTGCGAAGTAATTAAGGGGCAACGCGGCCAATCTTTTTTCTCCCTGCTTCAATCCGCTTGCGATTGATCACTTATAAAGCGTTACTTCTAAGGGATTGTCTAGTTGCTCATCCGAAATTATCGACAAGTCTGTTAGCTCCTCTAGCTCATACTTCACAATACGACACCTCAATGTCCACCTAGAAACAAGAATTTGAACTGACTTTTTTCTTGACCGCGAATATTTAGTGTGGAAGCCACATCAGTCTAAGCTTTTTTCAAGCGGTTCCTCTAGCAAATGGGGATGGTGGTTTTGTGGAGCGGGAAGAAAACCGGAGAATCTGGAGAAAAAACCCTCGGAACATAGCGAGAACAAGCAACACTCATTACAAACCAGTTACACCGGAATAGAACCGCTCTCACTGCTGCGCCCAAGACGTTCCCTGATATACCCAGGTCACCCTACTCTTTCAGTTCGGAAGGCCTCTGTGTTGGTCACAGAACACACTGCAAGGTTTGTGCAGTTTGACGAGTCGTTTGGTATCCATTGTCCATGTACAACACATATACTTCCTAGTACTTGATTTGGTACTGCGCTATTGGCAGTACTGACTCAGCAGTACTCGATGGAGAAATAGAAATTAAAAGATACTCTAGCTTCTCTCTCACTCCTACTTCTGCAGTGTGCCATTACTGTTTGCAATCTTGTAGAGGATTGAGAGCTGGAGAAAAAAGATCCTTCCAATGTAACACTTCTGTTTGGGGTCATTGGTCTTTGGGCTACCATTCAACCGCCATATCGCGTTTACGAATTATACAGCGGGAGCTAGGACCTAATGATGCGCAAAGGTGGTTTGCAGAAAATGTTGAATGAATATTTGATCGTGAACGTGACAAATATAACGTGTTGAATGTGAATGAAGACAACTCGAAAATGTGAGTTAATATAATCGTGAATAAGAATTACACCGCCTAATGTGAATAAATCATGATATTTCTTGAGCGTAAATTCAGTAATTGAATGTGAATAAATGTATTCGTGAATAACAATAGCAACATTGAATGTGAATTATATAAACTTTGTGAATTTTGCACCATTTTACTAGCCATAGTAGGCAACTCAGGCTGGTCACGGGGGTTCGCAGCAACAATTTCTTAATTGCTTTCAAGTGCACATTGTCTTTCGCCAAGCCAAAAGTAATCCACTGTTGATATATTTTAATTTCAAAATATTTATTTCCTTAAACTGAAACATTAGCAACCATCCAACTATATACCCTGAAAACTGAAAACTGAAAACATCAAATAACAGAAAATCGGCACTCTCTCTCGTTTGAATGTTGTCACATGGGAACTACATCCAAGATCTAAACGTTAGAACTAGTTTTGTGATATCATAAACCACACCAAGTTATACTCAAAAGCTTTGATTAAAATGGTCACACAATACGACTTCATCCACAAACGTAAAGCTACAATCTTGGACAGTATAATAGATGGCACAGTTATTCCCCTCCCCCCCCCCCCTCCTGGGTATCCCTATCCCTATCCTCCCCAAAGCAATGATGAAGGCGCGAAGGGGCACAGAACGCGCCATTTTTGGCTTCATTGAAATGAGGGGAGGGGTATTGTAGAATCACATGTATAGATCATTGAAGAACTCTGACATTTCGCCAGACAAGCCCTTATCAGTTTTCATCTACTGAATTAGCCCTGAGTGAAAACCAGTAAACCGCGACATGCTAACCTTTCTCTGCTAGAAAACTTGTACTGGGGCAATCTCTCGTATTATCACAATTTACGTTCCCCATCCTTACACATGTATGCTGGCTACACAAAAACTGACGCCCGCACTTGCGCTGTCAAGCTATTTCCCAACGACTCGTCCTTTTATTGTTAGGTGGGATCTTGGGAACGAAGTTTTGCATCAGTGAAACCTAGGCTTAATCCATCATATGTCATTTCTTTTGAACGTCGAGGACGTCGTAGTTGGCATATTTGTCAGGGTGTTGCTACACTGTTGCTGTAGACAACAAGTCAATATAACAAGTCGTATAATTAATTTCAGGAAACGTGCACTATCTCGTATTTTCGATTCCCTACCCATACACGTGTCATTAACACATGCACGTGCACTGTCTAGCTCTTCACCTATGGCCCTGGGAGCGAAGTTTCAAGGCTTAAACTTTGAGAAACCAGAAACTGCCAACGCAGGATGTGCAAGAGATCTAATCAGCACTATAGTGTCCATGCGTTCAAATGTTTAGACTGGCCTTGTCCAGCCATATTTATGTTTTGCGTTTTGAACGACTAAACGTGACACTTTGTCTCCTTGCGCCCCAAAACACGTGCTGTGACAACGCGTGTTTCGGTGAGCAAGCTGGTTCAAAGTACGAATAGTGAACGAGTCCCTCTGCAAATTTATGTGCGTTGCCTCTTTGGCTGGCGTTACATATCTTCGCTACACAGTGCTAATGACTCCCAAAATAACTGTCCACTGTTGCGATCCGGCCTTATCGTTTCTTGTCATGTTTGGTGTCTCAAAACGTCTTTCACGTAGTATACCGATCAGCCTTGCATTTTATTGTCTTAAACTTTGAGGAGGGAAATGGGTCTTTGTCTGCATATAAGTCAAGTTGCTACACTAGTCTTGTAAACAGTTAAAATTTAATGGACGTTTTCGTAGATTTAATTTCTGTCATGACTTATGATATCTCATTAACATGGACATGTAGCGATGGACCTGAAAGCTCCGTTCTGACCATGTCTACAAGACAACGGTGGACGAAGTCCAAGGAAATCCATATTACCGGTTTTCACGTGAAATTGTTATATTTAAATTCAGGAAAAAAATTTTACCTATCTTTTTATTAGGTATTCGACGTTCTAAGAACCTGGCCGGGTAGGGATGTTCAAAGGCCGGCTGGATACATGTAATCCTCTCCATCAGATAAAGCACTCTTTTTGATATAAATTTGAGTGAAACATTTTTCCGAATAATACGTAAATGAAAAATTCACAGACCTTAACCTGGGTTTAACCTTCGCATCTGTGCTAGACTCTTTGTTAGAGGAGATAATCAAAAAAGCGGGTGGGCCACGGGCTAGGCCCGATTACCAGCCGCTGTTCGGGAAATGAGCCCTCGCACGTCCCCGGAAAGCGCGGCTGCACGCGCGAGGATTCTTTTGTTAGTAGAGAGTTTAAGCATGACGTTTACGGCAGACGGCAAACGGCAAAGGTTACCTCTGATTTTCTATTCTTTTCTCGTAATCTTGAAATAAATCTTACAAAAATGGAAAAGTGTCTCTTACTATTCACTGCAAATACAAATGTTTTGATTCCACTGTACAGGGTGCTGAAGACAGACGGCAAAAGTTTCATTTTTGCCGTTTGCCGTTTGCCGTAAACGTCATGCTTAACCTCTCTAGTCTTAACCGATCAGATGACCGCCAACAGGTTTTTTGCCAAGCATACCTTATCTCGTCAGTTCAGAGACAATTAAGATCGAAAGTCTAAAAATTTACAACGAGAAACGCTAGTAATGTTTGTCAATGACCAAGATGTGTTCGTTTTTCAGCCAACAGGGTCAAGAATATTTGGGATCAGGAACATCAGATAACAGAGTCAGATTAACCTAAACACTGAGCTCAAGAGACAAAACAGTCAGGCAAATAGAAGTATTACTTTTCATAAAGATAGCGCACGAGTCTAATTTTAGGGCATCAACTTAACAGCGGAAATCATGCAGACGAACAAGTCAACTTCGAAAGATCTTGACAAGTATGACCGGTACCAGTTTGCTAAATTGCAGTCAAACAGCACTGCTCTACTCAACAGACGAACTCTTTCATGAAACACATTATCAACGCATACGGTCTCTTCTGCAAGAATAATGTGAAACAAAATAGGCTAGCAAAAAAAACAAACAAACAAACAAAAAAAGAGAACAGCAAATGTACAGAGACATTGGTGTAACCAGTTGACATTTCCGGCGAAAAGGTGCGCATATTGAAGTCACAGACATGGTTTTCCGCTCACGCGTCCAGCCGTTCTTCTCGGGGAGGGTAGAGCAGACATGAGAGAGCGGCGGAAATCGAGCCTAGCCACGGGCAGGATCCGGGAGAGGAAAGTGAGTGATTTTTCTCTACCAGACCTCGCTCATCGCCCGTCTGCTTTTTCTATCGTCCCCACTGACCGAGAGCTTGAAACAGGCTCGAGTGTATTTATATAACTTACAATTATCTATATGTCCCAGGTTCTTAGGAGGGAGGGGTATATTCGGCGCCAAAGGTGTTTAAGCCTTTTGTTTAAGAACATTGTGTCAGGTCGTAGTATACCCGTAAAAGGTGAAGAATATATGAAGGTTCATATATTTGAACTGCGGAGAATGATATGAAAATATGATTGATCAAGCAAATACTCAACAGTTAACTATAAAACCTAGAGTAGATTAATTAAAAATCATCTCTTTACTTCCGACGTTGACATTGAAAGCTGGTTCAAGTTCTTGAATAGAAGGGTCTCTTTGGTGGTTTTGACGCGGTCAGCAATGGCTAAGTTATTATCATTTTCAGCAAGGGCTTTGAAGTGTTCGATTTCCTACCGTGAAGCCGCCGTTTCACAACAATCCCGAATTATTTACAGAGGGAATTGCCTGGATTGCAATGATTGATCTAAAAAAGTGGCCAGTTCCCAGTTGGCTTGATAGCTCTGTTGGTAGTAGCTTTGTTGGTAGTAGGTGGGGTTCGGAGGAAGAATTACCGCGCCAAAAATGAAGCGAATAAAAGCACTTATGTCCAGGATTGAACGCAAGTATTGTTGAATGAATACTTCATATTTGGCAGAGTTATTGAACATTTCATATTACTACATATTTGACAGAATTGTGTGTGTTTTGGTGACTATTTACCAATGAAGACACTTTGTGATGCTTATCATAAGGAATTTGAATCTCATTAGCGTCCAATCCTGGAAATATAACAGGGTGAAGGAGGGCCAGGGCCAAGGGGAGGGGTAGGGGGAGGAGAGCGGAGGGAAGGAACAGCTTGCAGATAAACCCATCAGTTGGCCTTTCATGCCTGCAAACTGAGATTCCCGGCACACTGTCATCGGCTGTCATAAATTAACCAATAACACCTTCACCCTTTCCTGGAGGAAGTGAACTGTAAACCAAAACAAATACAACCAGCGTTCTGTAGGGAAGAGTGGGAATGAGTGGGAATGGAGAAATCTTGATGAATCCGAGCGACCAATGCAGGTTTTTGTAATTGCAGTTTTAATGTTAACTTTGGTAATTTAAACTCAAGCTATATTTTTACAGAAATTCTTTTCAATCAGTTTACCGGCTACCCCGGGTTCCAAGGATTTTTTTTATTATTATTTTCGTGCCGGACGAAGTTGCGATTGTAGGCGCAAAGCCACGATCGAGGTCGTGGTAAACGGAAAGCAAGTAGCGTCTGTATAAAGTGTAAATTTGAAATGCAAATAATTTTTGTCAAGTGAACAATCTCGAAAGCAGCTATGGCAGCTTCGCCACTAACTTAAAATACAAAACCTAATTTTCCAGACTTCAAATACACGTGCGTTTTACCGTACCCTACTACGACATCATACATTTAATATTTGTAGCCAATCAAACACGAGAGCTGACAAAACACATCGGACATCCATCAAAGACACATCGCGTACTTGAAGGCAGAGGAAATGTTCAGCCTCCTTAACTCCAGGTAGAGCTTTCATTTATAATTTCATATGTTATTTACAACAGCATTTATGCTAATGAATCTGTTACTGTTAAATGTAAGGCTGTTTGGTTCCAATCGTTTTGCAGAGCCGTACAAAACTTAAGGCTCGCTTGCACTAACTCACCCAGTGGTAAACAATCATTAAAGCCACGGTTTTATCACGACGAGTTCCATTGAAAACGGAATTTCTTTATACCATCCTTTCATAAGTATATCATAAATATCATGTCTCTAAAATATGCATTACCCAAGCTTTATCTGAATCAATTTTCTGCAGTTGAAGATTGTAAAACCATAGTCAAATTTTATGTACTGATATACTTTCAAAATTTCCTATAAGAGATTTTTAAAGATGTTATGCCTTTCTATCAAGTGAAGGCTCATGTAATCTACTCCTGTCCTTGGCAAAAGTTACAGCAACAGACTGGTGCGCAGCTGAAACAACAAAAACGGTTGGAACCTAGGACTACAAACCCCTCTTTTATTGAAGTTTTCGAGGTCGGAAATTTAACCCATGTGCAGTGACACCCATTCCCATTTCTTTTATCACTTCTTTATAAGACTTGAAAGACCCCTCATCAAATAGGATAGTAGTTATGATGTTGATAATCTTAGCGAGTAGATAAATAATTCCTTAGTTTTACAAGTCGAAAGGATACTGCAAGGAGAGGCAAAACCTTGGTGAAGTTACCGTAAGCCATGGCCAGCTCTGAAGGAATTATGACCCACGTGTATGTCTCTATGTGCGCTGTCAGAGAACAATATCTGAGTACCTAATTAATATTTTTAAAATAAAGCTTAACTTTTCCAGAATTACAGATTTCTTGTGCTCTGTTGTACTATTTTTTGCTTGGGACGGGTTTCCACAAGTCATAAATTCATCATTAACAACGTCAAAGACTGGCACTCCCTCTAGCATGCATTGTTCAGTTAAAGGGACATTGATCTTTCCTCTCCCTTTCTAATGGCTTTGTTTTAACTGTTTCATAGTGCTCAAAAGTATAAAACTTGCTACTATTTTAATCGTAATGAATTTAAATAGCTGGCAAAATGTATAATCACTACTCAGATAAACTGATTTGATTATTTTTATTATTATTATTGTAATCTTTCTGACTAATCCAGTTCCATGGGCTGGTACAATATATTTAGCTAACTATTTCAGTTCTCGAGATGTCTTAAACTCGAAAAATTTAATTTGTTAACGAGCAATCCATTTCGGTGGGCCATTAAGCAGCGCATCAGTACTACATCTTTGCAGAAAAAGATAAAATAAATAAAGGGAAAATGGGTTTTACATTTCCACACTGATGTCGCTAATGAAATTAGCACAACTTCTCCTTTTGCACTAAAGACAGAAGGACGCTTTAAAGAGCTGCTTGTAAAAAAAGCATTTCCTGTCCAGAAATCTAGTTCTTTGTTCTCGATCTTTGAAAAGAAACACACGATCAGGAAATCATCTGATAAAAATTGTCGCCAAAACAGTCAGCGTGAAAACATGCACGTTTCGAAAACATGGCACCAAATTTCTCTTAATTGATCATAAAAGCTCTCATTCCTGCCATTTCAACTTCATCGTACAGATTATTAGCCAAGAACGACAAAAGTAGTCCTCCGCTGGTTATTTAACTCGTTTGCAGAAAAATATTTGCAATTCCATTTAGACTTAAGCCACACAAGGACATTTTATACGACGCATTATCATTTGCGTACTCGAGTTCCGCAAAATATACAACAGAGACCTAAGAGGTCTTTCTGGTGCAACAGGATCCGGCGACAAACAGGAATTTCTAAGTTTCAATTTACCTGAAACTTAGTGTAAAGCCTGCTGTGAAGCAAAAATCAATGAACTCCAAAGCAAAAGTAAAGTTGCAACTCATTGTAACTACAGGGCTGCATCTTATAAGTGCCTCGTTATAACTTCTGGGTACCATCTCAACCTGCCTTAAAGAATTCTTAGCACTCAATGTAACTTAAAGATATATGCCGACAATAAACACTACCTTACGTATTCACAAATAGAGTCAACTAATTTTTTTCGAGAGTTTATTACTTATTGCGAGCAGGCTGAGACATCCCTCGACCTATTCGAGTCTTAAATAAATCGTAAAATCTCCAGAGGCTGTATCATTGTAACAGACCTGTATTCGCCGCAAAATGCTCTGTCAAATCTCCCGTTTGTTATGCGGACGAGAAATACCAAAGTTGTGCTGATTTAATTGAGTTCAGATGTGCATCGGAATGAATGATACTTTGTCGACATATTTTCTTACTATTGATATATTTCTCACCTGCCCCAGTACTCAGCGGATATACTGCAATGTATATACAGCTAGCCAGTTGTTTCAGTCCCTTCTGTTTTTTGAGATCGAGGATACAATTTGTTAACGGGGAATGGCTGCATAGCAGTGGCCATTGCGAGGGACATGTTGACTGAACGAGATCAAACGACTGCAGGAAACAAAGGTCTTAAATTTTCGCTCTGTTATGGCTTTGAATTTACAGAAAGTTTCTTCCTACACTGAAGAGGGACTTAAAACACTTTATATGGCCGCTCTTTATAAACTTGTTTCGCGCAGATATCTAGCCTTTCTTTCTTTCAGAAAGCGCTTTCTGAAAGAAAGAAAGGCTAGATATCTGCGCGAAACAAGTTTATAAAGAGCGGCCATATAAAGTGTTTTAAGTCCCTCTTCAGTGTAGGAAGAAACTTTCTGTAAATTCAAAGCCATAACAGAGCGAAAATTTAAGACCTTTGTTTCCTGCAGTCGTTTGATCTCGTTCAGTCAACATGTCCCTCGCAATGGCCACTGCTATGCAGCCATTCCCCGTTAACAAATTGTATCCTCGATCTCAAAAAACAGAAGGGACTGAAACAACTGGCTAGCTGTATATACATTGCAGTATATCCGCTGAGTACTGGGGCAGGTGAGAAATATATCAATAGTAAGAAAATATGTCGACAAAGTATCATTCATTCCGATGCACATCTGAACTCAATTAAATCAGCACAACTTTGGTATTTCTCGTCCGCATAACAAACGGGAGATTTGACAGAGCATTTTGCGGCGAATACAGGTCTGTTACAATGATACAGCCTCTGGAGATTTTACGATTTATTTAAGACTCGAATAGGTCGAGGGATGTCTCAGCCTGCTCGCAATAAGTAATAAACTCTCGAAAAAAATTAGTTGACTCTATTTGTGAATACGTAAGGTAGTGTTTATTGTCGGCATATATCTTTAAGTTACATTGAGTGCTAAGAATTCTTTAAGGCAGGTTGAGATGGTACCCAGAAGTTATAACGAGGCACTTATAAGATGCAGCCCTGTAGTTACAATGAGTTGCAACTTTACTTTTGCTTTGGAGTTCATTGATTTTTGCTTCACAGCAGGCTTTACACTAAGTTTCAGGTAAATTGAAACTTAGAAATTCCTGTTTGTCGCCGGATCCTGTTGCACCAGAAAGACCTCTTAGGTCTCTGTTGTATATTTTGCGGAACTCGAGTACGCAAATGATAATGCGTCGTATAAAATGTCCTTGTGTGGCTTAAGTCTAAATGGAATTGCAAATATTTTTCTGCAAACGAGTTAAATAACCAGCGGAGGACTACTTTTGTCGTTCTTGGCTAATAATCTGTACGATGAAGTTGAAATGGCAGGAATGAGAGCTTTTATGATCAATTAAGAGAAATTTGGTGCCATGTTTTCGAAACGTGCATGTTTTCACGCTGACTGTTTTGGCGACAATTTTTATCAGATGATTTCCTGATCGTGTGTTTCTTTTCAAAGATCGAGAACAAAGAACTAGATTTCTGGACAGGAAATGCTTTTTTTACAAGCAGCTCTTTAAAGCGTCCTTCTGTCTTTAGTGCAAAAGGAGAAGTTGTGCTAATTTCATTAGCGACATCAGTGTGGAAATGTAAAACCCATTTTCCCTTTATTTATTTTATCTTTTTCTGCAAAGATGTAGTACTGATGCGCTGCTTAATGGCCCACCGAAATGGATTGCTCGTTAACAAATTAAATTTTTCGAGTTTAAGACATCTCGAGAACTGAAATAGTTAGCTAAATATATTGTACCAGCCCATGGAACTGGATTAGTCAGAAAGATTACAATAATAATAATAAAAATAATCAAATCAGTTTATCTGAGTAGTGATTATACATTTTGCCAGCTATTTAAATTCATTACGATTAAAATAGTAGCAAGTTTTATACTTTTGAGCACTATGAAACAGTTAAAACAAAGCCATTAGAAAGGGAGAGGAAAGATCAATGTCCCTTTAACTGAACAATGCATGCTAGAGGGAGTGCCAGTCTTTGACGTTGTTAATGATGAATTTATGACTTGTGGAAACCCGTCCCAAGCAAAAAATAGTACAACAGAGCACAAGAAATCTGTAATTCTGGAAAAGTTAAGCTTTATTTTAAAAATATTAATTAGGTACTCAGATATTGTTCTCTGACAGCGCACATAGAGACATACACGTGGGTCATAATTCCTTCAGAGCTGGCCATGGCTTACGGTAACTTCACCAAGGTTTTGCCTCTCCTTGCAGTATCCTTTCGACTTGTAAAACTAAGGAATTATTTATCTACTCGCTAAGATTATCAACATCATAACTACTATCCTATTTGATGAGGGGTCTTTCAAGTCTTATAAAGAAGTGATAAAAGAAATGGGAATGGGTGTCACTGCACATGGGTTAAATTTCCGACCTCGAAAACTTCAATAAAAGAGGGGTTTGTAGTCCTAGGTTCCAACCGTTTTTGTTGTTTCAGCTGCGCACCAGTCTGTTGCTGTAACTTTTGCCAAGGACAGGAGTAGATTACATGAGCCTTCACTTGATAGAAAGGCATAACATCTTTAAAAATCTCTTATAGGAAATTTTGAAAGTATATCAGTACATAAAATTTGACTATGGTTTTACAATCTTCAACTGCAGAAAATTGATTCAGATAAAGCTTGGGTAATGCATATTTTAGAGACATGATATTTATGATATACTTATGAAAGGATGGTATAAAGAAATTCCGTTTTCAATGGAACTCGTCGTGATAAAACCGTGGCTTTAATGATTGTTTACCACTGGGTGAGTTAGTGCAAGCGAGCCTTAAGTTTTGTACGGCTCTGCAAAACGATTGGAACCAAACAGCCTTACATTTAACAGTAACAGATTCATTAGCATAAATGCTGTTGTAAATAACATATGAAATTATAAATGAAAGCTCTACCTGGAGTTAAGGAGGCTGAACATTTCCTCTGCCTTCAAGTACGCGATGTGTCTTTGATGGATGTCCGATGTGTTTTGTCAGCTCTCGTGTTTGATTGGCTACAAATATTAAATGTATGATGTCGTAGTAGGGTACGGTAAAAACGCACGTGTATTTGAAGTCTGGAAAATTAGGTTTTGTATTTTAAGTTAGTGGCGAAGCTGCCATAGCTGCTTTCGAGATTGTTCACTTGACAAAAATTATTTGCATTTCAAATTTACACTTTATACAGACGCTACTTGCTTTCCGTTTACCACGACCTCGATCGTGGCTTTGCGCCTACAATCGCAACTTCGTCCGGCACGAAAATAATAATAAAAAAAATCCTTGGAACCCGGGGTAGCCGGTAAACTGATTGAAAAGAATTTCTGTAAAAATATAGCTTGAGTTTAAATTACCAAAGTTAACATTAAAACTGCAATTACAAAAACCTGCATTGGTCGCTCGGATTCATCAAGATTTCTCCATTCCCACTCATTCCCACTCTTCCCTACAGAACGCTGGTTGTATTTGTTTTGGTTTACAGTTCACTTCCTCCAGGAAAGGGTGAAGGTGTTATTGGTTAATTTATGACAGCCGATGACAGTGTGCCGGGAATCTCAGTTTGCAGGCATGAAAGGCCAACTGATGGGTTTATCTGCAAGCTGTTCCTTCCCTCCGCTCTCCTCCCCCTACCCCTCCCCTTGGCCCTGGCCCTCCTTCACCCTGTTATATTTCCAGGATTGGACGCTAATGAGATTCAAATTCCTTATGATAAGCATCACAAAGTGTCTTCATTGGTAAATAGTCACCAAAACACACACAATTCTGTCAAATATGTAGTAATATGAAATGTTCAATAACTCTGCCAAATATGAAGTATTCATTCAACAATACTTGCGTTCAATCCTGGACATAAGTGCTTTTATTCGCTTCATTTTTGGCGCGGTAATTCTTCCTCCGAACCCCACCTACTACCAACAAAGCTACTACCAACAGAGCTATCAAGCCAACTGGGAACTGGCCACTTTTTTAGATCAATCATTGCAATCCAGGCAATTCCCTCTGTAAATAATTCGGGATTGTTGTGAAACGGCGGCTTCACGGTAGGAAAATCGAACACTTCAAAGCCCTTGCTGAAAATGATAATAACTTAGCCATTGCTGACCGCGTCAAAACCACCAAAGAGACCCTTCTATTCAAGAACTTGAACCAGCTTTCAATGTCAACGTCGGAAGTAAAGAGATGATTTTTAATTAATCTACTCTAGGTTTTATAGTTAACTGTTGAGTATTTGCTTGATCAATCATATTTTCATATCATTCTCCGCAGTTCAAATATATGAACCTTCATATATTCTTCACCTTTTACGGGTATACTACGACCTGACACAATGTTCTTAAACAAAAGGCTTAAACACCTTTGGCGCCGAATATACCCCTCCCTCCTAAGAACCTGGGACATATAGATAATTGTAAGTTATATAAATACACTCGAGCCTGTTTCAAGCTCTCGGTCAGTGGGGACGATAGAAAAAGCAGACGGGCGATGAGCGAGGTCTGGTAGAGAAAAATCACTCACTTTCCTCTCCCGGATCCTGCCCGTGGCTAGGCTCGATTTCCGCCGCTCTCTCATGTCTGCTCTACCCTCCCGAGAAGAACGGCTGGACGCGTGAGCGGAAAACCATGTCTGTGACTTCAATATGCGCACCTTTTCGCCGGAAATGTCAACTGGTTACACCAATGTCTCTGTACATTTGCTGTTCTCTTTTTTTGTTTGTTTGTTTGTTTTTTTTGCTAGCCTATTTTGTTTCACATTATTCTTGCAGAAGAGACCGTATGCGTTGATAATGTGTTTCATGAAAGAGTTCGTCTGTTGAGTAGAGCAGTGCTGTTTGACTGCAATTTAGCAAACTGGTACCGGTCATACTTGTCAAGATCTTTCGAAGTTGACTTGTTCGTCTGCATGATTTCCGCTGTTAAGTTGATGCCCTAAAATTAGACTCGTGCGCTATCTTTATGAAAAGTAATACTTCTATTTGCCTGACTGTTTTGTCTCTTGAGCTCAGTGTTTAGGTTAATCTGACTCTGTTATCTGATGTTCCTGATCCCAAATATTCTTGACCCTGTTGGCTGAAAAACGAACACATCTTGGTCATTGACAAACATTACTAGCGTTTCTCGTTGTAAATTTTTAGACTTTCGATCTTAATTGTCTCTGAACTGACGAGATAAGGTATGCTTGGCAAAAAACCTGTTGGCGGTCATCTGATCGGTTAAGACTAGAGAGGTTAAGCATGACGTTTACGGCAAACGGCAAACGGCAAAAATGAAACTTTTGCCGTCTGTCTTCAGCACCCTGTACAGTGGAATCAAAACATTTGTATTTGCAGTGAATAGTAAGAGACACTTTTCCATTTTTGTAAGATTTATTTCAAGATTACGAGAAAAGAATAGAAAATCAGAGGTAACCTTTGCCGTTTGCCGTCTGCCGTAAACGTCATGCTTAAACTCTCTACTAACAAAAGAATCCTCGCGCGTGCAGCCGCGCTTTCCGGGGACGTGCGAGGGCTCATTTCCCGAACAGCGGCTGGTAATCGGGCCTAGCCCGTGGCCCACCCGCTTTTTTGATTATCTCCTCTAACAAAGAGTCTAGCACAGATGCGAAGGTTAAACCCAGGTTAAGGTCTGTGAATTTTTCATTTACGTATTATTCGGAAAAATGTTTCACTCAAATTTATATCAAAAAGAGTGCTTTATCTGATGGAGAGGATTACATGTATCCAGCCGGCCTTTGAACATCCCTACCCGGCCAGGTTCTTAGAACGTCGAATACCTAATAAAAAGATAGGTAAAATTTTTTTTCCTGAATTTAAATATAACAATTTCACGTGAAAACCGGTAATATGGATTTCCTTGGACTTCGTCCACCGTTGTCTTGTAGACATGGTCAGAACGGAGCTTTCAGGTCCATCGCTACATGTCCATGTTAATGAGATATCATAAGTCATGACAGAAATTAAATCTACGAAAACGTCCATTAAATTTTAACTGTTTACAAGACTAGTGTAGCAACTTGACTTATATGCAGACAAAGACCCATTTCCCTCCTCAAAGTTTAAGACAATAAAATGCAAGGCTGATCGGTATACTACGTGAAAGACGTTTTGAGACACCAAACATGACAAGAAACGATAAGGCCGGATCGCAACAGTGGACAGTTATTTTGGGAGTCATTAGCACTGTGTAGCGAAGATATGTAACGCCAGCCAAAGAGGCAACGCACATAAATTTGCAGAGGGACTCGTTCACTATTCGTACTTTGAACCAGCTTGCTCACCGAAACACGCGTTGTCACAGCACGTGTTTTGGGGCGCAAGGAGACAAAGTGTCACGTTTAGTCGTTCAAAACGCAAAACATAAATATGGCTGGACAAGGCCAGTCTAAACATTTGAACGCATGGACACTATAGTGCTGATTAGATCTCTTGCACATCCTGCGTTGGCAGTTTCTGGTTTCTCAAAGTTTAAGCCTTGAAACTTCGCTCCCAGGGCCATAGGTGAAGAGCTAGACAGTGCACGTGCATGTGTTAATGACACGTGTATGGGTAGGGAATCGAAAATACGAGATAGTGCACGTTTCCTGAAATTAATTATACGACTTGTTATATTGACTTGTTGTCTACAGCAACAGTGTAGCAACACCCTGACAAATATGCCAACTACGACGTCCTCGACGTTCAAAAGAAATGACATATGATGGATTAAGCCTAGGTTTCACTGATGCAAAACTTCGTTCCCAAGATCCCACCTAACAATAAAAGGACGAGTCGTTGGGAAATAGCTTGACAGCGCAAGTGCGGGCGTCAGTTTTTGTGTAGCCAGCATACATGTGTAAGGATGGGGAACGTAAATTGTGATAATACGAGAGATTGCCCCAGTACAAGTTTTCTAGCAGAGAAAGGTTAGCATGTCGCGGTTTACTGGTTTTCACTCAGGGCTAATTCAGTAGATGAAAACTGATAAGGGCTTGTCTGGCGAAATGTCAGAGTTCTTCAATGATCTATACATGTGATTCTACAATACCCCTCCCCTCATTTCAATGAAGCCAAAAATGGCGCGTTCTGTGCCCCTTCGCGCCTTCATCATTGCTTTGGGGAGGATAGGGATAGGGATACCCAGGAGGGGGGGGGGGGAGGGGAATAACTGTGCCATCTATTATACTGTCCAAGATTGTAGCTTTACGTTTGTGGATGAAGTCGTATTGTGTGACCATTTTAATCAAAGCTTTTGAGTATAACTTGGTGTGGTTTATGATATCACAAAACTAGTTCTAACGTTTAGATCTTGGATGTAGTTCCCATGTGACAACATTCAAACGAGAGAGAGTGCCGATTTTCTGTTATTTGATGTTTTCAGTTTTCAGTTTTCAGGGTATATAGTTGGATGGTTGCTAATGTTTCAGTTTAAGGAAATAAATATTTTGAAATTAAAATATATCAACAGTGGATTACTTTTGGCTTGGCGAAAGACAATGTGCACTTGAAAGCAATTAAGAAATTGTTGCTGCGAACCCCCGTGACCAGCCTGAGTTGCCTACTATGGCTAGTAAAATGGTGCAAAATTCACAAAGTTTATATAATTCACATTCAATGTTGCTATTGTTATTCACGAATACATTTATTCACATTCAATTACTGAATTTACGCTCAAGAAATATCATGATTTATTCACATTAGGCGGTGTAATTCTTATTCACGATTATATTAACTCACATTTTCGAGTTGTCTTCATTCACATTCAACACGTTATATTTGTCACGTTCACGATCAAATATTCATTCAACATTTTCTGCAAACCACCTTTGCGCATCATTAGGTCCTAGCTCCCGCTGTATAATTCGTAAACGCGATATGGCGGTTGAATGGTAGCCCAAAGACCAATGACCCCAAACAGAAGTGTTACATTGGAAGGATCTTTTTTCTCCAGCTCTCAATCCTCTACAAGATTGCAAACAGTAATGGCACACTGCAGAAGTAGGAGTGAGAGAGAAGCTAGAGTATCTTTTAATTTCTATTTCTCCATCGAGTACTGCTGAGTCAGTACTGCCAATAGCGCAGTACCAAATCAAGTACTAGGAAGTATATGTGTTGTACATGGACAATGGATACCAAACGACTCGTCAAACTGCACAAACCTTGCAGTGTGTTCTGTGACCAACACAGAGGCCTTCCGAACTGAAAGAGTAGGGTGACCTGGGTATATCAGGGAACGTCTTGGGCGCAGCAGTGAGAGCGGTTCTATTCCGGTGTAACTGGTTTGTAATGAGTGTTGCTTGTTCTCGCTATGTTCCGAGGGTTTTTTCTCCAGATTCTCCGGTTTTCTTCCCGCTCCACAAAACCACCATCCCCATTTGCTAGAGGAACCGCTTGAAAAAAGCTTAGACTGATGTGGCTTCCACACTAAATATTCGCGGTCAAGAAAAAAGTCAGTTCAAATTCTTGTTTCTAGGTGGACATTGAGGTGTCGTATTGTGAAGTATGAGCTAGAGGAGCTAACAGACTTGTCGATAATTTCGGATGAGCAACTAGACAATCCCTTAGAAGTAACGCTTTATAAGTGATCAATCGCAAGCGGATTGAAGCAGGGAGAAAAAAGATTGGCCGCGTTGCCCCTTAATTACTTCGCACTCTTGATGGCCACTCAAACCTTTCAGTGTAGCGTTGCAAGGAAGAATCTAGGACAATTTTACTTCTGTTATTAATAGAACATTAAAAAAAGAACAA
>JAHPZR010023805.1:5000-17500 GCA_019787425.1 Platygyra sinensis
GGCTTTACCACCATTTTCGTTGACCACCGCGACTTTTCGTAAACAAAAACACCCGCGGAAACTTTTCCAAAATTTCCGTCAGTCTTGCGTGTTATCGACAGGTCGGATCGAAATCCACCAATCAGTGACAGCCACTAGATAAGTGTGACCTTCAGAACCTTCTTTATGTCATGGTAGCGAGCTGTGATTGGTGGATTTTTGATCCGATCTGTCGATAACATGTATGATTAATGGAAATTTTGGAAACGTTTTTCCGCGGGTGTTTTGTTTTCGAACAGTCTTGTATCAATGAAAACGGTGGTAATTAAAAACAATTAACTTAACATGAAATAGATTGCAATAATATTTTTTCCATTTTACATGGAATTAATACAGTTAATGAAATTTAACATAGTTAACGACTAAGAGCTAGTCTGGTTAGTATCCTTTTTTGTAGGCATTTGTTAGTGTCTTAGCCGTCCGTTAGCCTTTGTTAAAACATTTGGTGCATTGTCCAGTGTTTGATATAGTTTAATAAATTTACATGGTTTATGGCCAGGAGCTAGTCTGGTCAGTAGCATTTTTGTAAGCCTTTGCTAGAGTCTTGGGCCATCTATTACATGGTTTATGGCCAGGAGCTAGGTCTGGTCAGTAGCATTTTTGTAAGCCTTTGCTAGAGCCTTGGCCATCTATTAGCATTTGTTTAGCGTTTGGTGCATTCCATAGAGTTGGCAGCAGTCACATAGTTGTGGGAGCCCTGAGGCTGACATTGTTCAGTGGTATTCTTGGTTATTTTGTGCATTGTCATCCCATGTGCTTGCAGCGTGTTCATTGCTCTGTTAGCATGGCATTGTGGGTTGAATTTTAGTAGTTTAGCAGTTCTTGGCATTCCCTCCCTATCCCCCTTTTTATTATTTTCTCAATTTCCAATGAGCTATCTGGCTTGAGTGTGGGGGGGGGGGGGGGTCTGGTGCAGGGGGCTGGTGGCTCGGTTGCAGGTTGGGCAGGCCAGTCAGGTTAACTAGCGCCTTGGGGATGTGACTGCAGTAGCCCCCGGGCTTCTCCATAATATTTAGCGACTTGGGCGTTAAATGTTGTTAAACATATTTATATACCTGCCAACTTTTTCTGAGATATAGGCGTGAGATTTTTATCCTGGGAGTGCTGAGATTTTTGAAGACGACACGATCATTTCCGAAGATTCCCGAAGAAGTCCGAAGTCTTCCGAAGACGTCCGAAGTCTACCGAAGTTGAAGTTATCGAGAAAACGCTTAGCCACAAGGACCGACGTTAGCTGATAGTCTTAGGACGCGCATAAACGCGAGCTCGCTCCCAATGCCTTTCACTTCAAAAATCAGAGATCGCGAGGTAAGGTATTGTCATTTATTCATTTTACACATGGTTTTCGTTCCTTACATGCGTCTGAGTTAACAAATTTTTGGAAATTGTGTCAAGCAAGACGGCAACAACTCACATTTTTCAATCAGGCGTGAGAAATTGGCCCGCAGGCGTGAGACTCGTGAGTTTTCAACCCGCAGGCGTGAGACTCACGCCTAAGGCGTGAGAGTTGGCAGGTATATATTTAGCTTCATGTTTAGTGACTGTAAGCCTCTTAAAGCTGGGTACCTAAAGTTGACAATTACCTTACTTCACTGATCCAGGATATGCCAAGGTCAGCAAAGTGAGGCTAAAGGACGTACCCTGTCATATATACAGACATGCACAGACAACCTTTACGTAATCACGATTAAAATAACGCTCAGTAGCTTATGGGGTCGTGCAGTAAATTATCATGAGTAATAAAATTATACACTTACCAAAACAAAACAACTTACCAAAACGATTTGCTTAACTGGATGAAAATCTGAAACAGCTGCCCTGTCTTTAAAATCTTGAAGGATTGCTTCCTTTGGAATCAGCTTGTGTGGATTCTCTTCTGAGACATCCTCATCTCCCTTGCAGCCAAATATTTCTTGAGTTTTACTCGTAAAGAAAAGTGGCATTATGTCCGACGGGATCTCTTCTTCGCCTTCTTCTTCACCAACATTGCTAGCGTCTGCATCTTCTATTCTTTCCTCCGGCATTATAACATCAAATTGTGGATGAAATCACTTTTATTATTGCCAAAAAAGTTCAAGTACCTTCCTTCTAATTGCCGCCATTTTGAATAACAATGTCCCGGATCAATTTCAAACAAACGTAACCATGAGAACATTTTCTCAGTCGGGTCGGGGTAAGCTTGAAACTGGCTTTGGCGGGCGCCCGGGGTGGGGGCAGTAGATGCTTTCGTTGTGAAAAATGAAATATTTTTTAAAACATGTTAAAACTCGTAGGGAACCTGATTTGAAAATTATAAAAATAGAAGTGAAAACTGCCATTTTTATCAATATTACCCGATAATTGAAGCACTGAGCTTGATAGCCTGCTGGAGTAAACGGGGACTGGGAGCGGGTAAAGGTGGCAAAAAGCGCGAGGAATGCTCGCTCCAGACATCCCAGCGTGCAAGGGACTCTGGGATAAGGGACTGTCTCACATTCCATCCAGTTTGTGCTGGCGGCGCGTTTTTACCCTTGTCTTTCTGTGTTATACCTTTTCTATCTCCAATCATGGGGTGATTTCAGTTTTTCGTCGAGCACGTCGCCGTCATGTAGCCTGACGAGCAACTTAGTGTCAAAATTTATAACGTTTTACCTGTGGAGACTACCTCGCTGGATTTGATTTCGTACTTTCGCTCGTCGGTCAAAGGTAAGCTTACGAAGATCGAAGTTTCTCCAAGATCTCTTTGCGCCTTTCATGCAAGTTGATATCTTTATGAGTCTCTTAAAATGTTTTAAAATACTTCAACGATTTAGAATGTCTGTCGAGAGAGTAGTCTGGAAAGTAGCCTTTACATTAGTTCAATTTAATCTTAGCGTACCTTGCAACAGGGCGTTATTACAAATCGATAATTTCGATACGCGAAAAAATCGACTGTAATCGATATTTTGGTACACTAATTAATCGATTATTATCGAAAGTCGATAGCGGAGTTTTTTTGTTGTGGTTGATCGATTTTATCCTTTTTAACTTGGAAAATATTTATTATTTTCCAAGTTGTAGTAGTGGGTCCGATTTCACTCCTTCACTTCATCACTTCCCGGGCGGAGCTTCCATATGAAAAAGCTGCAAGGAATGCTCCAAGGAAAATTTGTGGACGTTGCTTGAGCTTCATTTATACCCTAAAAGATACCAATTAAAATGAAATAGGTTTGATCACTAGCTATTGTTCAAGAGGATCCTGTGGGCACTTATAGCGTAATCGTGAAGATCAGCAAAAATCATGCCTGAAAACCGATAAATTAATAATTAATGCACCTATCAATGTTAAGCCCCGGGGGGGGGGGGGGGGGGGGGGAAGAGGGGGCAGGCAGACCCAGGGGAATTTGACATTTTCAAGGAAGCCAGAGTCAAATTCCCGCCCCTAGGTTAACTTTTTTCATGAGAGTCTGGTTTTGGTAAATAAAGGATAGCCACTGATGGAAATGTGTCACCGAGGACAAGGACTTTTCATCGCTCACCGTATTGAACAAGAGCCTTAAAACAAAGCAAAAAAGCACTCATATTAATCAGCTTTTGTAGTCAATCAAGCATGCACAATTAGAGTAGAAACTTCATGAATATGTAAACATAGAGGGTGGTAAAGGGGGGTCTATATCACGTTTCACAGAAAATAAAACGGTCCTTTCACAATTCATGAAAAACAAAGACATAATGAAAATCACGGTTCACGGCGAATTAAACACTTATTTCTCATTTCACGGAAAATAATTTTGCAAAATCACGCTTCACGGCTACTATGAAAATCACAATTCACGAGGAAAAAAATAGCCATTTCACATTTCACAGGGAAAAAGAAGGGCCAATCACGAGTCACAAAAATACCCTTTTCCACCCTCGACATATACAAAGAGCAATTCACAAAAAACAAACCAAACGAAGACTCTTCTATTTCTTAAAGTGTCTATACCGCCAACAGGGTTGTTATAGTTATGGTAGCTCTATACTGTGTAAAAAGGGATTCTCAGATTTTAACGCCCTAAGATATCGCCTTAAAGTTCCCGCTTCAGCCACGCCCAATGAAGTTGACCATGAGTCAGTGCAGAATAGAGTCTGGGTTTCTGAATGGGTCGTGACGTCAAGTCAGGAATCACGCGATTCTTCTAGTTTAGGTAATTGTTGTTTCAGTAGTGGTGAGGAGTTTTCCTCGTCAAAAAACAAACAAATTGAAGTTTGTGAAGCAATGCGGTCGTCAAGCAAGCAAAATAAAAGCATAAAGCTTCGAGATATTCCTGAAGTGACGTCATTCGTCACCAATCTAACATTATGCAGTCATCTTCATTGGGCATGGCCAAGGCGGGAAATTTAAAGCTTGATTTTATGCCAAAAAGCATCGGATTTCACTTCTTTGGGTTTGAAGACATTTTTAGATGTTATAGAGATGATGAAAACCTAAAATAACTTTTTGGCGGTATAGACACTTTAACACACCAGCGTAGACTGAAAGAAGTGATGACCCATGTTTATGGCAAAATAAAACAGATTCGCTCATTGTCAAAATTTGCTAGCAAAAACGTAGAGAAATCAATAGCTGCTGGTATCGTGGATTCCAGGTTCTCTCGGTCTTCCAAGATGGCAGACATGTCAAATTCCTGACCCTGGGGCAGGGCTAAGTGTCAAATTCCCCACTCTGGGGAAGGCTCTCTGAATCAAATTCCCGCGGGTTGCAAAAACCTTTCATTCATGGTTGACCATGACCGCATCAGGTCATGATTAATTTATGACAATAAGACATTTTGTATCTGTTTTCAATTGATGTTCACTGAAATGCTCCTCCATTAACTGATGAAACTGCTTGTTAGATGTTTAAAATAATGCTCCTTGAAAATCGTTTTACGTTATAAACCTCACCGTTCGATCGACTTTTTAGTACTGTTTGTGAAATTCTGAAAGCTCATCTGCAGCCACGCTGTTACTCCATGCTGATTGGGTAATGCTAAAGAATGCATCTGTTGCAGTTAATTTTTGGTTTCAGTTAATTTTATAATTTAACCAGCTAGTTTTTTCTAACTAGGTGATTTTATTTTTAACTAGTTAGTTTTTTTCTAACCAGGTGATTTTATTTTTAACTGACCATTCAGTTTTTTTTCTAACTAGGTGATTTTATTTTGAACTGGTTCATATTTTTCAAATTGGGTTGAAATTTTTAAACCAGGTTAATTTGTGTCAAAGGAGAAGGGTGAGTCTGAGACCAATAACTTATTAGACCAACAAATGTGAGCATATTTGCAATGATTGCTTGTGTGGCATAGTGGAGATGAAGATTGACTTCAAAGTCAGAGGTTTGGAGTTCAAATCAAGGTGAGTGCAAAATAAGAAAAAAGCTGGAGGGGCTAGGTCTAGGGATAGGGTTAGGGGGTCATTAGGGTTAGGAATTGGGATAGGGTTAGAGCTGGTGGTGAGCGTGTTACTCTTTTTGAGAAACACCCCCCACCCCCCCCCCCCCAAAAAAGTGGAAAACCACCTAGTTAGATGAAAACTAACTATTTAAAAATAAAAGCACCTAGTTAGAAAAAAAACTAAGGCCTGGTTTAAACGTCGCATTTTACATGCACCGAATCAAATACTAATTTCAGTCGACTCGAATGAATACGTTCGGCTGATTTGACTTAAACGTCACATTATTTTGCCGAATAAAATTGCTGAGCGTGAGCGACGTGTTTTTAATTCCCATTAGAGCAAACATAAATTACTTACATAATTTCAATTCGATTCGGCACATGTAAAATGCGGCGTTTAAATCAACTACCGAACTTCAGTCAAATATTCGACTGCATCAGTCGAATATTTGACTGACTCGCATCGAATTGAAACATGTCGCATTTAATTGATTTAGACGTCGCATTTTACATGCATTTAACTTGGCAATTCGATTCGGCGCATGTAAAATGCGACGTTTAAACCAGGCCTAACTAGTAATATTAACTGAAACCAAAAATTAACTGCAACACATCCAATCAGGGTGGAGGAAACAGCGTGACTGTTGCAACGAAATCTTGGTCACAGATGCTGGTCACTTTGAAAACTGCAATTCTCAAAAATTATTTGGCGGTTAGCACTTGGATTTTAAATGGATCTTCGATTGAATGCCATGAGAAGAAGCATCAACCTTTCATTTTATCTTGTGTTCAATTTGAAAGCCAGGCGATTCAAATTTCTGGGTGAAAATCTGCTTGGCGCTGCAGGAGTCCATTTTCCAAGTTGAGTGGCTCAGAGCCACTTTGATTTTATCACAGGTTGTTTTAAATTGATGTCCATTGATTTAAGCTTTTACGAAATCCATTTTGAAATCACTGGTTATCCTTGCAATGTGATTGGCTCTAAATCACATCTTTTTCTCTGCTAATGAGAATGGGACAGTAAAACAAATCAGCCAATCAGATTTTAAGGCTTTTTTAAACTAACCAATCACATTGAAGGAAAATGAAAGACAAAAAAGTCATTGTTTGGCAAATTTTGCTATTAAATTGTGCAATTTCAAAATGGATCTAATAAGGTGGCAATTGAACTTCAGGTCATGCAATTTTGGTCTGAAATTGAAATCGAACTCGCACTGCGCACTTGTTCGATTTTGAAATTAAGCATATGATTTCAGACCAAATTGCATTCCACTCAGTTCAATCACCATTAAGTATCGCAAATATTGATTTTGTCAGAGGAAGTACTGTAAAGCAAAGAAGAAGACAGAGACTAATAGCAAGGAAAAATGACTAATGCATATCCTTAGGCCAAAAACAGCTGGCCAGTACAGTTAGACACAGTGATCCAGAGGAGGTTGCAGTGAGCAATCAGAATTTTAAAATTAGACTGTAGAGATTATATCATTTTATTAGGTTTGATACCCTGATCATGCGCATCTACAAGTGTCTTACACAATAAAAAAAATAATAAATAACATAAACTGATTACCCGGTAATACATAACACTACTCAAAAGAGCCCAAAACTGTCATCAAGGCAGGTTCAAGTTTAAATTGAGGTTACCCAAAATTTCCAAGATGGCAGACACATTTTCAAGGTCTGTGTTTCTGAGACCCAGCTTATGCAAAAATGAAAATTAAAACTCTCTTGAGAAAGGTTGCTTAAACTGTTTATTTTGCTCTTATTTTTAATTAGTTTTCTTCCATTTCCTCTGGTGAAAATTTGCTAAAACTTTGATGACATTACATGAAATTTGTCAAGAATACAAGTGCTAAGTCTGAAAACAGTTTGAGTGTAGTCTTCTTGTTAATTCTAGCTTTGAAAGACTTTTTTGGTAGCTCTCCTAGATTGCTTAATATCTTGATCCATTGTCTGGCACCGATTCTTGAGAATTGCATTTTTTGTAATTCAACATTTGAGGCTTTTGAGGGACATCAACATCTGTCCACAGGCATCCAAAGAGTATTAACTTAAAAATGTAGTTGTAATGCTAGGCATACATCTATCAAGTCTTGTCTTTTTAATGTTCTCCTGTTGGCTTTTCACTTTTTTAAGGTGAGCAAGTAGTAATGATGTCTGGTTTGAAGATGTCAAAGGGTTTTTGTAACAAGACTTGGTGAGTTGTCATTTTAGCCATTTAAAGTTCTTATTTAAGATTTCGCACTTCGTTGAGCAGGACTGGGCATCAGGGAAATTGACTGACTGAGAATGATTTTGTCTAGTAGTACCTGGTTGACCATCAAGAGGAAAGTTTTTCTTATAAAGTTCAGTTTGACAACAACAACAACAACAATTTATTGGTATTCCCATATAGATGGTATTACCTAAAATAATAACTAATACAATACTAATCACTTTAAATTAAATAATATTACATGTTTCTCTTATGTGCAATGCTTCATATATGAAGTAACCTAGTTTCTTACAAATGAAAGAATCAGCATTATTGAACAAGAATATAGTTTTTTCCGTATCGTTAAAAAGATTAAATAACGGATATTTAAGTACAATGTCACTTGTTATTTGTTGTCTAATAGTTTTATAACGATCACAATGAAATAAGAAATGATATTCGTTCTCAATTTGGTTAGAGTGGCAGTGTTGACAAATTCTAAGACATTCAGGTAATTTAGGTACACAGTGTCGTCCCGATTCGATTCTGAGACTGTGATTGCCTGATCGTAGTTTAGCCACAGCTCGTCTATGTTTTAGGTTCTTTATTTGTTCTAAGTAATGAGATTTGCTTACATCTGTTTTAAATAAAGAGTAGAAACATAATTTCCTATTACAGCGGATTAGCTCCAGCTGATGTCTTTTTAAATTGTTTGAGATGTGACATTTTATTTTTTGTAAATGATTTTTAATCGTTGGAATATTGTCAGTTTGGATTGTTTTGTTATATGATTGATGATGAATGTCTTTATAATTATGTAGTTCAAAACATTTGGTTCACCTCCTGGGGGGGGGCGGGGGGTACTCCCACAGATTTTGGATAGGGGTGTGCCACAAAGGTTCTTAAACCCTGACCCTATTTAAGGACTAAGAAAGCGAAAATTGATACCCCTTTTAAGGCCCAAACACGAAAAATGACACCATATTCCAGGCAATTAAACCTCTGTTCTTCTGTTGCAAAAGCATTTTGTTAATACTTAAAAGGATACATAAAGTTTTTTTTTTTTTTTTTTTTTTTTAAAAAAACATTTTAGCGGCCGTTTTCCCACTCCAGTATTAGATAATACAATTTAGCTAACCTGTCTAAGGACCATATATGGGAGTACCCCCATACATGTACTCCCCACACAGAAGGAATTAGATTTCCTGGGGGTGGAGGCTTCTGGAAGACCAAAAGGTTTAAAGAAATGTGTGAAGCTTTATTTGAATTTCCAGAGGGGTGAGGGGTCTTAGAAAAATTTTTTTCCATTGGGGAGGTATGGATATTTTCTGGAACTACACATAGTTGTAAAATAGAAAATGATGAGGGCAGTAATCAGATTTGCACATATGCTGCTTAATGTAGAGTTAACATTTCATTTCCTGGTTTCACTGTTATGAAATTAACGCACTTAATTCATGTTTTTCGTTTTAGTATCAGTTTTCAATATTAAAGGCTTCCTGTGATGTCAAGGCTATCAGAGGTAACTATAATTTAATGTTAAATAATATTACTTTTACTGTGTTCTGAATGATACTGTATTGCACTTTGGATCATCAAGCTGTCATAAAAATATTACACATCTTTAATTCATGCTCATGACTGTATCTTGGTGAAAAACATAGAGATTTGACTGATGGAACTGTTTTAATTTGAGTTTGGCACGTGCAGTGGAAAAATATGCTGTCAGGTTTGTTCCTGAGTTACCAATACTGAACACAATGACACATGGACACACACATACACAGATATGCATGCCAAATATTATTAGCTACTGACTATCAAGACCTACAATGAAAGTTGATGAGAAAGCAGTTTAATGACCTGCTGTGAACATTTGTAAAACATATACAACCTTGCTATCATGTGAACCAGAACAATAAGTAAGGAAAAAATCTGCTAGGAAAGTGCAAAACAGCAAATTCAGGCCAGGCTTTGAGCTTGCTGTTGCAGCTGCCTTAATTTTTTTCTGTCTTTTGTTCTTAGGAGTCTGCCATTCGCATCATAGCCTCTACATCACAGGAAGAAGCCTCCACCTCAGCCTCCAACAGAACATTGAAAGTTACCTTGTTAAGCAGTGAATGGAAGTCAACAAAGGGAGGCTTGTCAACCATCAGCAGAGAACTTGCAATACAGTTGGCTAAACACCCTAATGTGGAAGTTAGTGTTTATCTCCCTCAGTGTAGTGAAGAAGACAAAAAGATTGCAGCCAGTCTCAATGTTCAGCTCATTGAAGCAGAAGAACTACCAGGGTATGAGGCAGTTGATTGGTTGGCCTCTGTTCCAGACAACCATGCTATGGACTGTATCATAGGACATGGGGTGCTTCTTGGTCGACAAATACCACTCATAAAACGGCATAATCGTAATTGTAAGTGGATTCAGATTGTCCACACTGCTCCTGAAGAACTTGGAATGTACAAAACTTACGCAGATGCTATTTCCAGAGGTGAGAAAAAGCACCAAGCAGAGGTGAAGCTCTGTGAGATGGCTGATCAAGTTGTAGCAGTTGGACCTAAGCTGGCAGATGCTTATTCCCGTTCTCTTCGTCCCTGTCAAAAAGATCAAGAAGTTATCACCCTGACACCAGGCATTTTCACTGAATTTTCTGAGGTAAAGCAAGCCACAGAAGAAAGAAACATTTTTGTTGTGTTGGTGTTTGGGCATAGTGATAGTGAAGATTTTGAGCTCAAGGGATATGACATTGCTGCTAAAGCAATTGCTGAGTTGAATGATATGTCCTGCCACCTCATGTTTGTTGGTGCATCAAGTGGAAAGGAGGAGGAAGTAAAAGAAAAATTACTTGGTTATGGTATATCTCCTGCTCAGTTAACTGTTCGTTGCTTTGATGAAAGCAGAGAAGGGCTGGCCAAGTTATTGTGTGAAGTGGATCTTGCCATAATGCCATCAAGGACTGAGGGCTTTGGAATGACTGCCCTTGAAGCCTTATCTGCAGGCCTGCCTGTACTTGTAAGTGGTAACTCGGGACTTGGAAAAGCTTTTGAGAAAGTGGCTACTGGCTCAAATTGGATAGTAGCTTCTGAAGAGCCAAAAGACTGGGCAAAGGCAATCAGTGTTGTGCGAAAAAAAGACAGGGATGTGCGACTTGAGGAGTGCGAGATGCTTCGAGAAAAGTATGGTGCAAAGTACAGCTGGCAAAAGCAGTGTTATTCCCTTGTAGAAACCATGTGGAAAATCAGTTTTGGTATGTGATTACTGTTACTGCCAAATATTTTATGATTTTTGTATTTCCTTTCTACAAAGTTTCTTTGTATTAATCATATGACCTTTTGTGTGTATTTTTTGGGGATATGTTTTCCCACATAAATTATGGTAAATGAAACAAAGAAAGCCATAAACCTTTGCATTAATTAGCATTTTTACGAATGTGTTCAGGAAAATCATTCAGTTCTAGTCAACATTTCATCATTTTTTAAGATTAAGAAAAAAGATCTTTCCGCTGAACTAAGTTTGCTTAGGGATGGGAGGGGGAACACAAAGAGGTTTCTTTCCAGAGGGTTTCGAATTCAATCAGATAAGCACTATCATCCTTTTCAATCAAGGACATCAAGTCAAACAAATTGCCAAAGTAGAGGTGCAGCAATTCAATAAACAACAACATCAACAACAATTCTTTTTTTACTCTTGACACTTAATACACATAAAGCTGACAACATGTTGTACATTAATTTTTATCTTTTAAATATCATGCTTTTTTAGCTTAAACGCAGCTGTTGCTTTTTCCAGAATTGTTTGTACGATAAGTTGAGATTCGTACTCTGTATCTTTTTGTCAGTTTATACTCATACAAATAATTTATTGTTTCTGTTAACCTAGCACAAGTTCAGACCTACTGTCTAGATTATCAAAAGAGTTTGCATATGTTAACAAAGTGGATTTGATGCTGTATGTTCTAATGCTTGAAGTACGTTTACTGTATTTTTCGGTAATAAGGCGCACTTGGTTACACTAACTGAAAATTTCTCTTAAAATTCATCGACTGAACTGTCTTTGGCTAGAATATCAGATGATTTGAAGCAGAACTGGTCAGCTGTTTTTCCTCACTGAATTTGCATAGGTTTTGAGTTTTGTTTTAATTAGAAATGTCTACTTAGTCGGTGCTCAGTTTGCTCAGAAAATACAAGAAATGAGAATAATCACTAAGAATTGGTGTATATTTTTAAAGTAGAGAACATTTCACAGCGAGGTAAATGTCTATGTAGCAGGAAGCTGAAAAGTGTAAAATTTTGGATTGTCACAATTAAGTTTGTGATTTTTACTGAGATTCACTCTTAAATTTTCTGGAAAGGAAACCTTTTTCTTCTTTGCCATCCATTAGAAACTTCTGTAACAAAGCATAAACAGTCTTTCAGACTTTCCGATTTTCTACATAACCAGGGCTCAAAGTTTATTTTTGGCATTGGAGAGCACTTGTGCAACCTGGTGTAAATTTTTAGGCGCAGAGTTAAACATTTTAGGCGCACAGCTTCAAATACTCAGAGCACCTACTCCAAAAGAATACTTAAGGCTCCAAAAAGAGCGCCTCAGTCTTCATGTTGTAATTTTGGCCTATTTTGGCCTATTTTACAAATAAAAGAATCAGGATATTTACTGGGGCCCAGCTGCAGGCTGGGGCACCGGTCTCAAAATGCAGACGGTTCATTTTTTCAACGTTACTTTGTTAGGGATATATTGCTGACTTGAGATATATCGCGGGCTCGTTACTTTTGGGAGTCCTCGCTGGCTCATTGAAATCTTATCCACCATTTTGAAAAGCACGAGGACAGTCAAGAGAAAGATTAGCCTGCGTGGCAGGCCGTAGAAAGGGAGTGAGGAAAGTCAAACATGTCAAA
>JAHPZR010023805.1:22500-52500 GCA_019787425.1 Platygyra sinensis
CCATGTCTGTTGCGAGCAGGACCTCCTATCCCACTTAAAAGGGTTGGAAATCGAAATGTTTTGATTTTGACAGAAAGAGACTGGAGCCAAGAGGGTTGCCTTGGCAAGGGCACCACAGGTTTCATTTTGTTTCCTTTGTGATGAACATTTCTGGTGCCAAGTTTGAAGATTACTGCTCCAATATTTCAAGAGATATTCTTGATTCAGTATTTCACCATTTTAGTTGCACAGTTTACTACGTCATCACTTTTCTCATTTGCATAATACAAAAACGTTGATATCTTGAGAACGAAAACAAATATGCCTAAAGGGAAAATGCCATTCTGCTGTATATTTTAAAAGCCTTCAAATAAGCAGCAATTATTTTTCATTTCATAGGCACTTTAAGTGGAAGGTGGGTGCCTGGGATATCCAGGGGTTTCCCCTGTGGCCAGCCAGCCCCTAGATAGAATACTGCTCCTATGGCTGGCAAATCCCCACAACCCAGCCATGAGCCCCTATTCCAGGCACCCATCAACACTGAATGAATCAGTGGAAGGAAAGAAAGAGGGAGGGTGGGGTGGGGGAAGGTGGACAACCATTGCTAGAAATCCATGTAAGTCACCTGCTCAAAAAAAACAACTGCTCAAGGAAACACCAAACATGTTGAGACTAAGAAATCAGCAGCATGAGCTGCTCGAAGACACAGCCGCTACTTGGAACACAATCACAAACCTGCTGAAAGGAAGCTGGAACAAGCCATGTGAGCCTGCACTTGAACTCGCAACCGCTGACCAAGAAAAATGCCTACTAAGCTCGTGGCGGTCAACTTTGTTAAATATCATTTAACTAAATCTATTACATGTACTTTCTCAAAAAATTTATCATCCTACCCTACCGGTCTAGGATCCTCTTCCCAAGACCTTTTTTGCAGTTTGTTCCCCTTTAGATTCCAACACCCGTGTGATGGTAGTTCACCTTTACCTTCATTAGGCTATGCAAGCAATCCTTCATAAAACTTCCTCATTACTGGTGAAAATAAACATGTTACAGTGGTTAAGAAAAGCTATAAAAATCTTTAAGACTTAGTGTTTCAGCTCTTACATATTAAGCTTTCTTCAAAAGAAATAAAAATTATAATGAAGTGATGAGTTTATTAAGACTGCACAGTTGCTAATAGAAACTGAATATAGTACAGGCCATCTGATAGGGTGCGGAAAAAAATGGAAAATTGTGCGGAAATTTCTAAAATAAGTAAAGTTTCCTTTTGCTTTTTCCAACCTATAAAATAGACATTAACGTCGTACCGAGAATTTTAGTCCTTTACTTCATGTTTGACCTTTTGCTGCCATTTATGGACAGGTATTTCTTCGTTCAACATAGTTTTCCATAGTTTTCGTTGTTGAGTTTTTCCGAAGATTAGTAACCAGGCATTAAAGCGGACAAGGAAAACTGGAAACCGGAAGTCCCAAAACTAGAACTCATTCCCATCACCAGAAGATAGATGGAATACCTGATGGTTTAAAGTTGTTTACGAAGGAAAAGGCACATTTGCGTCCCTCTGTTAGGTTAATAGCAGTAATTTACTTCTTCAAAATGATCAATCTCTTTGCTATTTTTGCTTCTGAGGATGGTAAGCAGTTGTTTTCATGCTCATATGTAGCAATTTTGTAGTTTTATGGGGAAAAATGCCCTAAGGATGTAGGGGATGCGGAAGTAGGTGAATAATTTATGCGGATCCGCACCACCCTATCCTGTTAGATACCCTAATATTAGGAAAGTAACCTTTATCCAATAGAGTTGAAGATCTGTACTCATGACCAGACGTTGGTCTGTAACAAATTCTTGATTTTTTTACTTATTTAAAAAACTATTTCAAGTAAAAAACCCACCACGTTTCTAGGTTTACCATGGGCTATCTCTGGGAGGAATATGAAAAATTTTGATTTTTCATCATGTGCCGCAACTAGTTCTACATTAGTGGACATTCACTCTTGAAGTCCTTGAAACCTAACATTGCAGCTATGTATGGATGAGAATCTTCTCCAGCATTACATACCACCAACAGTTGGTGAAACTGACACCTCTCTAGAGGCTTGAAAATAACCACATGCAGAAGTCCACTCAACCCCAATAGACCTCTTTCATAAATGGCTGCCAATTTAAAATTCTTTTGTATTGATTTGAATTAGCCTTACTAACCTCGTTTCAGAGTAAAATTTCTTTTGAATTATCAACTTCAAAATGAGGTCAGTAAGGCTAATTTTAATACTGGCAAAAGAATTTATAATTGGCCGCCATTTCTGAAAGTGGTCTATGACAGCATGCACCTTCTCCAAGAGCACAGATCTTTGACTCTATTGGATAAAAACTAGGTTCCTAATATATTCAATGATGATCTTGGAACAAAATATGAAAAAATATTATTTTCCTTCAGGTGCCACTTATATTTTATATGGATCAGTCTTAGTGGACTTTCCTTTTGCTTTTCATTGTAACATTGTTATATTCATCATGGAACCACCTGGTTACAAATCGTTTTTAAAACGTCCCCATTAGTGTTTGTTTACACGTAATTTATTATTGGCTGTCTCATTATTTTTATATGTGGATACCCAGACTAAACTTGATGACTCTAAATTTGACAGTATATGTATCATTTCTGTACAGATTCTTCCAAGAGACTCACGATTCACTGTTGGATGAGTGATGAAGCAATAGGGGCTTTGAAAGAAGTGCTGTTTGATAGATCAGTGACCTCTCTTACACTTATCATCTATGGTGAGATGCAGGATTCTCTAGCTGCTGCTCTTGGTGCAATACTTGTAGAAGAGTCCATTTTTAAATCCCTTACTCTAATCATTTATGGAAACATAAGCTATTCTGGTGCTGTTGCCTTAGAAAGAGGTTTTCTGGGAAACAGTACTTTGAATTCTTTGAAAGTGACAATGTTTGGGGAGCTTCCTGACAACTGGGTAACTATCACTGAGAATGTACTAGAGGAAAAAAGAAAAAGATGTCAGTTGCATTTCATCCAAATATCACTGGAACCATATCAAAGGCACCGGTGACTTGTTTTTATTCTGATTTTCAACTGCAGTTATTAACTTTGAACCTTCAGGGCAGGTTGAGTCTTACTGGGGTAGAAAGTATCTGTAACCTCTTGATGACATCTTCAACCCCTTATGTCACTTTAAATATCCATGGAAAGGTAACAAATGATGTTGCTGAATGTATTGTAAGTTATTTAAAGACATGCAAGACCCTGTCCTCTCTCAGTATCAACATTTGGGGAGAACTAACCAGAGGTGGAGAAAGTGTTCTTCAAGAGTTAGCATGTAATGGAAAATATTCGGTTGCCTTGAATGTCTGTAGTGGGGGGTCAGATCCCTGGATTTGTAAAGATCTTAATGGCAAAATCAACAGTTCATCATTAATCTCAGTTTTTACTGAAGTTGAGGACACCTGCACAAGAATTCTCACTCTTAACATCTCTAACCACAGTTTTGGTGGAGACTGGGCACGTGGTCTGCGTCGTGGTTTGGAGAAAAATGCATCATTAACTACACTAAGTCTTACATTGAACAACTACGTGTACAGAGACGAAGAACCTAGAGACTGGGCATATAATCTGGGTTGTGGTTTGGAGAGAAATGCATCATTAACTACGCTAAGTCTTACATTGAACAACTACAGTGACGAGGGACCTGGAGACTGGGCATATGGTCTGGGTCATGGTTTGGAGAAGAATGCATCATTAACTACGCTAAGTCTTACATTGAACAACTACAGTGACAAGGGACGTGGACACTGGGCATATGGTCTGGGTCATGGTTTGGAGAGAAATGCATCATTAACTACGCTAAGTCTTACATTGAACAACTACAGTGACAAGGGACGTGGAGACTGGGTGCATGGTCTGGGTCATGGTTTGGAGAAGAATGCATTATTAACTACGCTAAGTCTTGCATTGAACAACTACAGTGACAAGGGACGTGGACACTGGGCATATGATCTAGGTTGTAGTTTGGAGAAGAATGCATCATTAACTATGCTAAGTCTTATATTGAACAACTACAGTGTCGAGGGACCTGGAGACTGGGCATATGGTCTGGGTCATGGTTTGAGGGAAAATGCATCATTAACTACGCTAAGTCTTACGTTGAACAACTACAGTGACAAGGGACCTGGAGACTGGGCATATGGTCTGGGTCATGGTTTGGAGAAAAATGCATCATTAACTACGCTAAGTCTTACATTCAACAACCTGAGTGAAGACTGGGCACGTGGTCTAGGTGATGGTTTGGCAAAAAGTGCATCATTAACTACATTAAGTCTTACGTTCAACAACTGCGGTGACCTGATTGAAGACTGGGCATGTGGTCTGGGTGATGGTTTGGCGAAAAATACTTCCTTAACTACTTTAAGTCTTACATTCAACAACTACAGGTACCTGATTGAAGACTGGGTGCATGGTCTGGGAAATGGTTTGACGAAAAACACATCCTTAACTACACTTAGTGTTACACTCAACAACTACAGTGACCTGAGTAGAGATTGGGCATGTGATCTGGGAGACGGTTTGGGAAGAAGCAAGTCGTTAACAGTTGTCAATGTTACTGTAACCACCTACATTAAAATGAGTGAAGAATGGTTATGTGGTCTCTGCGACAGTCTAGCGAAAAGCAACACAATATCTGCTTTGAGCTTCACTTTAAATGACCACAGTGGTGCAAGTGAAGTCCTTGGACATGATCTCATGAAACGGTTTGCAGATTGTAAGTTATCACCTTCTTTAAATCTAACAGTTAGCTTGTATGGAGAGGCTGCAGTGAGCTAAAAACTACTACAATATTCTTTGAGCAATGGTCAATTCCTAATCAGGCATGTACGACCATTTACATTTCTAAGTACAGGTGTAGTTATGTTTGGCCACCCAAATGAATATGTTTTGTTTATTTTTTGAAATTCATGGCTCTGTTATCTTGGTTAGGCAAGACAAAAAGTATGATTTTCAACTTTTTAGTCATCAGAGAGGAAGGAAAAATCTAGTGATTCAATGTTGCCAAACAGGGCTTGACACAAACGCTCTGACATAGTTTTTCTTACAAGAGAAAAAGTTCTGCTCAGGTTTTACCAAGCTGTTGTGAAATTCAAACAGAAATCACACAATCTGGCATGAAATTTGCTTACCGTTAAGTCTGATGCACAGAAGCATACATGTTTCTGCAAACAATTTTTTCCGACTAGGCTGTGTGGAAGTTGCAGTTCAACTTTATGAGACGGTACAAATCGTCACCTGTACTCGGTTCCTGGGGTTCATTACTATTGACCAATGGTTGGGTGTTGCTGTTTGTTTCTGTTTTGTTTTGGCATGCTGTTGTTTTCAGATTCTTTACTATTAAATTCTATGTTCTTAATGGTGCAGTTGAAAATGGATAGATTCAAAGTTATCAATGAAGTTTTTAATCAGAAATTAAGTCAGATGTCCCATTCATGTTAAGGAAACCGATGCAACTGTTTCTGAAAACGTTTCGGAAAATGAGTTTCTTAGTTTAAACAGGTCCGTTGTCATGGTGAAGCAGTGATGAGAAGAAAACAGGACTTGGGAGTCTAAAGGAACATCTCTTTTCATCACTGAGATGCATCAGGCTAAAATATTTTCGTGATCATTTCAGTCCACGAAAAATAATTTTTGATTAGTTTCCAAAGACTTTCAGTTTGTTATTGTTCAATCAAAATGGTGTTAACACTCTGATAGCTATCATCTGCAGGTAAAGTCATGTTAAGAAACATCGCTGATGAAAATAGCAGGCTCATTCTACTCTCAGATGAAGCATTGTGATTAAAGAAACTACTTGATATACAATAAGTACTATGACATTCTTAATGTTCCTGAAGGCTAGAAATAAAATCCACTTAAAGTATCAAACAAGCCATAATTATTTCAACAAGTGCATCTTTATTATCCCAGATTGGGTTGAGTTTGAAGAAAACAATTTCTACTATATGGACATTTAAAGATTTTTTGAAACCTTGGGGGAGGGCTGTTGAAGTGACTTCTCGCCTAAACCTCTCAGTCCTGGTGCCATTAACGGACCTGTTTATTATGACGTAATCCAGTTAATCATTGTAAAAAGTGTACATAATGACTGAACATTGTCAAACCCCTTGTGGTTTGGCCTTTTTATTTAACTCCATTGACCAAGAGTAAAGGCTTAGTTTTTGTAATTAGATAAAAATGTGAAGTTAAGACTGCTCATTTGCAACTGTCCATGTTTGTTCCCTCGACTGCATGTGCATATACTCCCAGGTGTATTAAGGTGTGGGTCAGCTATTGTTTAACCATATTCTAAGGGGGTGGTCTATCTTAAAGCAGGACCACTTGACATTGATGTTTTCATGGCAACCAACTAGGTATCTGTGTCAGTCTAGTATCATTGTAAGAGCTAAATTGTTTACCAGCAAGACAAAATAGTTCCTGGTGAGTATTCTCGAGAAACCTGTGAAATAAGCCTAATTGAGTGTAATTGGAATGCATTGGTCAAGTAGTGTGATCCTGTTAATATTATAATGTCACGTGATATCAAGAAAGTTAGCCCAGGCAAGATTGAGCAACATACCTTTGCTAGGTAACTTAGCTATGAAGAAAATTAATATTGTTGATACAGAGCAACTCTCGTTTGGCATAGAAAGAAACCACTGCTCGCAAGGTAAACTGGAAGAAAATTGTTTTAACAAAACAATGGCTGATCCACTCCTTAATGTGTCTGAGCTGTTGTGATATTGAGGACCAAACCCAGATGAATTGTATTATCTTAATCATTGTAATACTAGCAGACACCTAGTGTGTTTCATTGCTCTTTAGCAATGTTTTCTTAAATGTGATACTTGGACATTTTTCTCTCAAGAGTTTTGAATTGTTTTGTATCAGAACAAGAGACTTTAGGAACATTAACATGAAGCACCAAGTACAAAGAGACTTTAGATAGAAGTACTTGGAATTGTCCAAAGACAAATCAGATGAATTGTAATAAAGTCATTTTTCAGCTTTTGTGTCCGTTCAATTTTGTTGTGCTGCTGTTCGTTTTCATGGAAGGCTAGGAAACCTTAAATTTCCAAGAGCGATGAAAAGTTACTTTCTCGTTATCATGCAAGCAGGTGATGAGAATAAAGTGACTCATCAAGGGGTGAACGCCCTAATGTATAAGCAATTTCTTGCAACTAACATCGGAAGCAATGTGTGACAATCATTGAGGAAAACTGATATTTTATATTTTGCAATGTATTGGTTTTAACATTTGAAAACGTCTGACTGACAACTTTCAGACCAGAATTTCTTGGGCCGTTTGACAATTTAAAGGAGGTTTGTCCTTCAAGCGTGTGACGTCTCTTAAGCCTTTTGTGCTTCATTTCTTTACTGCAGATTGCGCTCCTTTGGTGAGCAGTAAGAATACTGTGCGCAGTTGGGATCGAATAAATACACGACTTAAGGCGGCGAATACGAGGTACAAAAACCCTCAACTTGTCGCGCAACATTAGAGAGGTTAAGCATGACGTTTACGACAAACGGCAAAAATGAAACTTTTGCCATCTGTCTTCAGCTCTCTGTGCAGTAGAATCAAAATATTTGTATTTGCAGTGAATAGTAAGAGACACTTTTCTATTTTTGTATGGCTTATTTAAGGATTACAAGAAAAGAATAGAAAATCAGAGGTAGTCTTTGCCGTTTGCCGTTTGCCGTAAACGTCATGCTTAAACTCTCTATTGTTTCGTTGCAAGTTTTCGTCGATGTTTTGCGTTTTTTTTAACAAAAACATTTGTTGCGGGTTGAAGAAATGCGGCGCGCTGATTGGTTGATTTGCTAGGGCACGAGTAGATTTGTTGCGCGACAAGTTGTGAGTTTGATGAAAAACGAGCAACAAAGACAAAATTTGTCGCTCAAAGTAGACCCGCGCTCTACTTTTCGCAACAACTTTCTTCAACCCGCAACAAATGTTTTTGCTGCACGGCAAGTTGATCATACAAGGTGAAAAACGGGAAACATCGACGAGAACTTGCAACGAAACAATGTTGCGCAACAAGTTGAGGGTTTTTGTATCTCGTATTTCGCCGCTTTTAAGACTCAATTCAACTGATACGCAAAACTCTTCCGGTTCTTGATTGGTAGATGCAGTACTCGGCTACTCCCTGGAGCGAGTCAACGAGGATTGAAATTTTCTTGAGAGGGTGGCAAAGGGGCGGGCGGGGTGTACAAATCACGCATCACGCTGATATTTTTTTCACCGATCACGCGTCACGTAAAAAGAGGTCGACCCGAAAAGTGTTAAATAGAAAACTGCCGATTTAACCACAGAATTGCATCGGCAAATGTTCCAATTATTTTGGCAGAGATTTTGTATACGAATTGAGAAGACGTGTACGTCACCTTTGCCATGCTTTGATATGAAGACAATATTTTGTCAATATTTGAACCAAAGAATCCACTCTGCGCAACTGATTCTTCGGTTTCTTTGATGCACCATGATCCTTGTGATCTTGGATTGATGTACTAAGAGAAGAAACGCAAAATCAATTTTCGGATTTAAGAATCCAATCCTGGATTTTCTTAAAGAACTCCTGAACTGAAAATCTGTTTTTGCCAAGTAAAGTCTATTTCAGACCTGACTGAACATTAGACATGAACCGCCAAGGAACTCTCAGCGCTTCGGTTTACAGGAAAAAGAATTATAAGAATGACCAGAAACCTATCGCTATGTTTTGTTTTCTAACTGGTCAAAATCTGTACCCTATTATCTAAAATAAATACTACATATTTATACAAGGCCCGGGGGGTACTCCCTTATTTGGGCTATACGGGGACGTGCCGCTGGATAGGGTATGGTTTTTTGGCCTCGCTGTCCTAAACAGGGTATGCAATTCGACTTGCTTCTGTCCTGAACAGGTTAGAACCTGTCCTAAACAGGGTATATTATTACGAGCCGAGAGACTAAACCCAGACTGCGAGCAGACACTTTCTTTTCTTAGCCTGTGACCCGGAGCCTGCGAGAAGTTGAAAGAGCATGCGATCGAGCGGGAGAAAAGCGACGCATTTTTTTTCCTGATTTGCGCAATATCAACTGAGTAAACCGACATATGGTGGGTCTACATGTAGTTTCTTTGTCTTGGATAACGCGATGAAAGAAAGATGTTACTGTGTCGCGCAGACTTGAGGGATCCCGCTGGTATATACATTGTTTAGGGGTATTTTTCTCTGTAAAAGTTCTATTGGTGCTTTAATCGAAATAAAATTAACCTCAAAAATAAGTTCCTCTTATTCGTTATACAAAAATTGAAGAAATCATTCCTCTTTGATTTGCTATTAAAAAAAATCGCCCTTTTATAGATGCAATGAAGACATTTTGCTACGCTAATTTAGAGCTTAATGCTTAACGGCTTTTTGTTTATAGTTCAAGTGTAGATCTTGAGACGCAACAACTTGGTTTTAGAAGCATCGAGCACGCTTTCTTCAGTTTGAATGACTTATTAAACAGTGTAAATTCCTGTAAAACCAGCGAGTGTGCATTTTGTCGCTTGTCCTAAAGAGGGTCTTAAAATGGAGGTTGTTGTCCTACACAGAGTAGGGTTTTAGCGTATTTTTGTCCTAAACAGGGTCAGGATTTCAAACCCTCGGCGGCACCCCTGTACCCAATGTTCCTTTTTTCTTGTGCTTATGCTTATGCTTATGTCGCTTGTGTTATGCTTATCGCACAAGTGTGAACCAGGCTTAAACGGTCGAGTTCTTTGGATTTAGAAGTCGCGCGATAGATCATCCAACACTTTGGCCGGAGAGAGACTGGGACTGGCAATCGTGTCTTGTCACAAGACATCCTCGTGAAACACCCAGAAGTCGGTATGAACGATGGCTTGCGTTTTAAAACTTTACATTTATTGTTTTAGCTTTCGTTTCCTTGGTTGGGGCTACTGTTCCTTACGAGACTGCTTATTTTGAGCAGAAGCTCGACCATTTCAACTTCGTTCAAGATATAACTTTCAAAGAACGTTACATTTATACAGGTAAGTGACTTTGCATAATTTATTGCATACTGTTTTGGCCTTACAAGTTCTTTTGAAGCAGCACTTTCCTTTTTCTTTTCAAAAATTATATCCAGTTGAACACCACCCCCCCCCCCTTCCCAATCGATCTCAAACAAACTGCAGCCACTTTTGACAATTTTTGTTTCATAAGGTGAGCTCAGTCTGTTTCCTTGTGCTTCCCACTCTCTGATCTTATGCACCTATCAATGTTATGCCCGAGGGGGGGGGGGGGGGGGGACCACGGGATAGGGTGGGGACTTAAATCAGAAACGTAAATTTGGAGTCAAACTTCCTAACCCTTGGGATAAGATTTCAATTCAAAGTTCCCCACCTTGGGGAAGGTTTTGAGTTTAACGTTAGCCACCAGACCGAGAATTTCAAGCCATCTGAAGTAAAGAATGTGTGCTTGCATTTGACAAGATTTTCATCAATTGATCGTGCTGCTCCAGTGAAAGGGAGCAGGAAGGTCTGCTCTCTTTATAAAAAATTTACATACTACTAAAGCCTCGAAAACAAGCTTCAATTTGACTTTGTTTTCTTTAATAATTTCACTTAGCTGATGAATTCACAGACCCCCAAAATATAACCGCTCAATATATATATTATAGCGTCAACATATACAACTATTCCAGTTTTCCATGTAGAATCTTAAAGTTTCAATTAGGAGCATTTAAGTTTGTCCTTGGTCTTCAAGTTGTTGTTGGCCCTTTTGTTGTAGTTTCATGTGATATTACCTATGCTATACCTGTTGTTTATACAAAAAACAAATAAAACAATTAAATTAACTGCTGCACTTGATTAACCAGGTGTCACAAAAAGACAAAAGAATAGCATGAATAGCAATTACATGAAAATTCGGTAAGACTTTAGAACGGAAGCAAAGCAGCTGTTAACAAATACATAAATATTTTAAAAAAAAACAATGGTTTGTTTAAGTCCTTTCATTCCTCCATTTTATTGCAACTGGAAAGTTTGAACTTCTGGGAATTCTTGGTACTTTCAAGATGGCGGAACATTCGTATCCAAGGTCCCTGCATTTAAAACCCTGCTCGCTTTCATTTTACATTGTTCAAACTTCCCGATCCCGGGGCCAACATTTATGTTCAAAGATTGCTAAAATTCCCGCACGTGGGGTGCGCAAGGACATTCAAAGTCCCCACCTCATCCCGTGGTCACCCCCTCGGGCGTAACATTGATAGCTGCATTAATAGCTCATTGCAGAAATGTGGGAGCACTGGGGCGAGTTTCTTATATAGATATGTTAAAACTCAGCCTAACACAATAGAACTCAGCAAGAGGCTCAGAGGAATAAACCACACAAACTTTGTAGTTATTCCTCAGAGCCTCGTACTGAGGACCTGAGGTCTATTGTTTTAGGCTGAATTTAAATATATATCGAAATTGGTCTTTTGATTAGATTGAAAAGCTAAACATTTCAACTGAAAAGTTAATGAATGAAGAGCTACCCAACCAAGTTTAAAAGTTTTCAGCAGAAAATTGTCCGAATGGGAGCCTTGCAAAAGATGCAAAATTCCATACAAACCCTTATAATTTTGTGGCTTGTCTACCCAATCCACGCAAACTCTCTATTTTGGGTCATATTTGAAGAGCTACCATTTTGCCATTTCCCTCCACCAAATACTTCTATTCGTTAAGACTCCCAAACTTAGTTGATCTTTCATTTGAATATCGTAGTTTTTCTAACAAACAGAAAACAACCATACTCTTTCTCAGTCTTTTCATGTTTCTGCAATGGCCAATTAAACTCACCCCCTGTCTGGTGTTTTCAGTGAGATTTGAAGTATACATCTTCCGGAGGGACTCCCATATCAAAAGGACAGTGGTGCTTGTACCTTTTGGAGTTAATGAATGTGGTTTTGCTACTTCTTAGGGTGTTCAACCTCTAAAGATACATAACAGGACCTTTTTTACTACCTGTTAGGGTATTAAGCTGAAAAATATGGCAAGATATTGTCTTGTTTTTCAGTAATAATTATATATTACTGGTACCTCTCAAGCTATGCCCACAAAAATGGATCTTGGTACCTCTCTTTTCAAAATTTCTGACAAGTATCCACATCCTTTTGATATGAAAGCTCACCCCCCCAACCCCACTCTGCCCACCCCACCCCACCCTGGGATGCAGTTACCAAAGTCTCTCTTGTGAGAGAGCAGTAAGAGATATTAAAAGTGATATGCTTTGGGAGAAACCCACTCAATCTTTCTTCCAGGGGGCAAATTTTTATAAACTGCTAGCATTACTTGGGAGGTTTGGCAATACCCACTGGAGCTGCAGCAGGTACCAAGTGCTATTGAAAGCACTGCCTGTCCACTCTGTAGATTTAGTATTCTTTTCAGACTGTACTTGACATATGAATGTTGAATGTTCATGGGTTCAATTAGCACTTGAATTTACACTTCAGATTTAATTCTCTGTTTCACCATTTGTGTTCATAGTGCTACACGGCACAACATTCATATGGTACCCTTCTTTTCTCTTCGCGGCGATTCACCACCATAATCGTCTCCGACTTTCTCTGTCCAACCTCGTAGCTCAGTTGGCAGAGTAACGATAGATCTAATCTGGAGGTCGTGGGTTCGATTCCCACCGAGGTCAAGAGATTTTTTCTTTACCTCGTATGGCTCCCTGATTCCCTTTACTAGAGCTAACGCCCAGTGGGTTATTCATGGGTTCAATTAGCACTTAAATTTACACTTCAATGTTAATTCTCTGTTTCACCCTTTGTACTTGACATACCATGCATGGTTGGGTCAGTGGTCAAATTTAAATATTAGGTGATTTGTTGCAGTACCCATAGAAGAAGTGCCGGTTTGCATCAAAAATAATAAAAACATATTGTATTTGTAATTGAAACGCAGGAATGTTTTTTTTTTTATAGATAAATACTGGAAGGAGAATGGACCAATATTCTTTTACACTGGTAATGAAGGGCCTATCACAGGATTCTGGGACAACTCTGGCTTTGTCTTTGAAGCAGCTGAGAAATTCAATGCATTAGTTATATTTGGTGAACATGTTAGTAATAGACATCTTGTGTTTTACTTGTTTTACTTGTAATGTGTTATCTCAGAAAATATCCATACCTCCCCCATGGAAGGGATTTTTTTTCTTAGACCTCCTCCCACCCCTCTGGAAATTCCAATTAAGCTTCATAAATTTCTTTAAATTTTTTGGCCTTACAGAATGCCCCCATCCCCCTTGGAAATTCCAATCCCTTCTGTGGGGGGATTATGGATATTTTCTGGAACTGCACAATACTAAATAGAATAAGAATTTGTCATTAATAATAACAGTAAGAGTTTTATTTCTTCCTCCTTGCCCTCATCATTTTTTTCTTGTGCCCCTCAATCTATGCACGTAATTATTATAATAATTATAATTATTATTTTCCAAGTTGACAACTACATGAAGGAGTGACAAATGGAAACTAGAAAGTCATGGTACTTTGGCAATTTTGACTTTATCAATGTCAAACTCTAACTGTGTTGTGATGAGCTAGAAGGTCTTGTGTTAGCCTGCAAACAGGCTCTCCGTATGGGTTAATTATTTTGAGATTTGCTTTCGAACGGCGCGCCGGCGGGCGAGAGAGGGAGAGCCTGCAATGGTCTTTGTATGCTTTGAGTATTTACGTTCAGATTCTGAACGTAAATTGCTGATTGGCTAATTTGACTTGACACATGTCAATTACTGCCATTTGCATTCAACTGTGAAGCGTGAATGTTTTTTCGCGCATGTTTATTTTTTAGTGTCATGCGACTTCAGCAAGATGGAAGCGCTACAAGTAAACAAACTTGGACGATCCTATCGCACTGGAACATAGGTGGCTCAACTTTCGTTGCCAGAGGAATTATATTTTTTACAATGCGAACGATCAGTTTTGTGAAACGTGACAAAGTTACCGCCCTCATCTACTATTACACAACGATCGAGTTTCATTACGCGAAATGTGACTCTCCACTTTCAGAATATGGAGGTGTTAACATTGAGGTCAGTTATTGTTAGTACACAAATATCAAAATTTCGGCTAAAAGAAGGGCTAAATTGGGCTAAAATGTCTATTAATGTTTTACTCATACATAACATCCATACGTTGAGTCACGTTTCGCGTAATGAAACTCGGTTGTTATGTAATAGTAGATGACGCGAGCTGAAAGTCATCTCTTCAAAGCATGACACAATTTCATCGGGGAAACTTTTATAAATCGAGCGGTTTTCTTCCAGCTTTTCGTCGAAATGTTTTCTTCGGAGTCTCTGGATTTGAGTTTATAATAATAACACAAAAACAAGCGCACATGTATCAAAAGGTTTCATTTTGACAGCCGTGCTTTCGTTGTGATTGGTTCATTTCAATTTGATAACTTGACAGGTCAATCAAGCGGAAAGGAGGCAGAACTCAAATCGTACAAGGACCATTGCAGGCTCTCCCTCTCTTGCCCGCCCGCGCGCCGTTCGAAAGCAAATCTCTGAATAACCCATACGAAGAGCCTGTTCGCAGGCTAGTCTTGTGTCTCCTTCTGTCTTTTACACTGAAAAAAGTTGAAGTCACAGTGTCAAATTTTCAGATAATTAGGTCTGTGCATATTGCTGAGTCTCAAACTCAGATAACTGCAGCAGAAATTCTCACATGCTCATAGGCTAATTTTTATTATCAATAAGCAGACAGACAATGAATTTATAATTTATGCAATGCGTCAATGAACGAGAGCGGACAATTTGACAATTTGTCATCGTAAAAAACAAATTGATGTCAGTTTTTAATGTGTCTTTCCTGTTATTGACAGTGCATTTTGTCATAACATTGTCAAAGTAGTCTGTGGATCTGTCTTCTTTGACAGTGTTATGCCGAAATTCATGATCAATAACAGGATAGACTCTTGAAAAACTGACATCAATTTGTTAATTTTACATCAACAGGAGACAATATACATTAAGCATTGCTATACTATCTAGTGAGACATAAAGTGAGTCAGAGTTTTAATATATTATTTTTAATTAATGAAAGAGGTATTATGGAGAATCTATGCCATTTGGTTCATCGTCATTTGACCATGACAAAGTTGGCTACCTTACAGTGGAGCAAGCCATGGCAGACTTTGCTGTTTTAGTTACAGAACTAAAGATTCAGTTTAAAGCTACAGAGAGTAAAGTTGTTGCTTTTGGTGGAAGGTGAGTAGTTTTGATTTAACCCTATTGTCAACTTTCAAATTCTCCTTAATATGTTTGTTGTTAACAGTGAAATGAAGAATACCTTTGTTATTATGCTGTAGTACAATGGAGAAATTAGGTTTGTTAATTTTGTTAGTCATTTTCTATTTCTCCTCACCTACATTGTATAAGCATGAATATGTATCTAGGTAGTCATATGAATGCACGTGCAGTAGGGGATTTACACTTTGAGTGATATTTGAAAATTTTCTCAAAATTACATGAGCCTATAGGCAAGTACAACTTGGAAGAATTTTCAAATATCGCTTGTAGTGTGAATCCTTAATTGCTCGTACTTTCATTTGATTACTTAATATTTATTTTACTGTAAGTTACTTAATACCTTTTTTGCCACCATTTCCTCGATGAACTCTGATACCCTTGCAGTTTTGTTGTGTTAATAATTAGCGAAAAAGAAACAGAAAAAAAAGAAAAAGAATAAATTTTTTTCTGAGATGAAGATTTTATAACACCCATTAAGAATGTTTCTATGATTATTATTAAACTAATAATTATTATTGTTGTTGTTATTGTTTTTATTATTTACATGTATTATATGGCTGGAAAAATTATGAATCAATGTGCTTACATTAATTTGCAACTGCAGTGCAAATTACATACGTGTATAAGAATTAATAAGAATTAATAATGTATTGACCTGCTCACAGCCAATCACACTATGAAGTAATTTTCTACTTCACCTAATAACTTTTTCATCAAGGGGAGAAAGAAATGCAAAAAGAAAACTTTCATTGAATGCTTAACAAAATTTTAACCAACCTTTTTTAAAACTTGGCTAGTTAACTTAAATATGAAATGTTTGATTTCAGTTATGGCGGTATGCTTAGTGCTTACATGCGATTCAAGTATCCAAATGTGATTGATGCAGCCCTGGCAGCTAGTGCTCCTATTTACATGATTACCTTCACAGGGAGTGAGCGGGAGTTCTTCTTTCCTGCAGTGACAAAGGTAACCTTACTACCAGCTAAAAGTTACTTGACAAGTTTTCTGTTCCTTGAATGTCTTTTTCTATGTTTAAGAGGGGGGTGTATGGCATGGGCCCATTAGAAACTAAAACAATGGCACAGAAAAATGTAAAACTGCAAAAATTTTAGTCCAAAACTGAAAGCCCTCACTAACAAAGCTTTGGTAGTCTTCAAAATCTCTCTTTCTGCATATTCCCTCTTAAAGGACAGAAAACATCGTAGTCTAAAAAGCTCCTTTTTAGTGCAGATTGCACTATTGCGATGGTTTAGGGGGCTGCTGTTCGCTATGGCACTAACGGCAACAATGCAGTAAGGCCATAAGGTGTAAACTTTAATATTGTTTATTAATTCATTTCAATTAATTAATTAGCCTTGTTCTGAGGGGGTGGGGTAGGTACCTTTGATTGCTACGTAAAACGTACTACACTTACATTACTTCTTGAATAACATCACAGAACTATATATGGTTCCAATATTCTCTTCTTATCCTAGTGGTACTATTCTCTTAAGAACAAAACCAATTTGCTCGAAGCGCATGCGCAGATTGATTAGCTTTAGTGTTTAACTATATGTTAGGTAAACGATACATTTCATACACAATTACACACGAACGTTAAGTGCTTTTCCTTGTGGTAGAATACAACATGTAAGACGCATGCGTTATAGCATTGTCACCATGATACAATCCGTTCTCGAGTTCAGATTCATGCGTGCGATACCACACTCTCGTCTTAGCGGTTATATTTCAGGTAATATCAGTTCTCCCTTTTAGTGCAAAGAATGCTTTTGTGACAGCGTATCTTTTGGAATCATCCCTAGCTCGGTTAAAAATGTCGTGTGCTGTTTTCAAAGTATTTCGTGTTTGCTAAGCTTTAAAGAGGGAAACGGATTGATCCCCTCAGCCGCTTGTTTATTTTCTCCCCTATGAAAGAGAACAAGAAGTCCACAAATGTATTCACCCCAAACATTTCCGAGTTAGTGGCATTAAAATTAGTAATGTCGTGACAAAATAAACTTCTCAAATATTGCTGCAGACACTCTGGCACTTACGGAAACCGCAAATAAATTTAGTCAGTCTTTGAGGGGACTCATTCACCGATGTAGGATATAATATCGGTCAAGTTGAAACGCTTCTCGGTTGTATTAATCGATATCAATGTGTATTTTGAACTGGTTTATTGTTAACACCAACGGTGGCAACATAATAAGAACGTGCTATTCCGAGACACGACGTGACTATTTGATAATTAAATTAGTAATTGTTTATCGATGATATGAAAATTTGCCTCTTGAAAGAAACAAAATCATTCCTCTTCCATTTTTTCATAAGTTAATAACATTATTTCATTTTTCCCCAGCAGAAAAAAGCGAGCATATCTTCCTTTGTATGTCTTTGAGAAAACAAGGGTATCATGTTACAAACTTTGCGAGAAAAACAAAAGTATCAAGTTACAAAAAAATAAAATTATCACGTTTGCTAGTTCAACGTATTAATGAATTTAAATACAGGCAGGAGACGACTCAAAATGTACTAACAGTCCTGCATAACACTCTGCACTATCTGAGATTGTCTCACTAGTTGTGTAAAATAATTGGCTCACAGACCAATAGCAATGTGAAACTAGAAACAATTGCACAATAAATGATTTTTGTTTTAAAGACATACCGTGTACATTCTGGACCATTCCAAAGTTGCTTTTTGGTAGCTATTTCAGAATTTTCATTTGTGTAGGCACAATGTGTGCCCCATTTTACAACCAAACTACTTTTTTCCGAACAGTCTCTCCTCTGCAATGAAATTATGGGAGACAACTCGACATTGAGCTGTAGAAACCTGATGGTCCACAGTCTAAGGCAAAAAGTCTACAAGATATTATCCCAGCCGAGTGATGGTCTTTTGCTTTGATGTTATCTTGACCTTTTCATAGTCTGTTCTGGCAGCCATATGCATTATGACCCAAAATATGACTAGTCTTGTCACATATTCCTCTCTTTAAACTGTAAGTGGTCCCTGGGAATTACAGTTTTAGCCTGACTGCATGGTGTAATCTCCTTGGCAAAACCAGAAAAACTGCAAATGCATTGAGCAGAAAAATCCAAAAACTGGCATCAGTGTCGACAAAAACTTGAAAACCGAAGACTAAATTGGAGATAACCTGCAAACTGCACAAGACACCAAAACGAAAAACAGCAGTTTTAAAGTGCCAAAACTGAAAAACCAAGCCAAAATTGGCCAACTCCACTAAACCAAAATACCAATGCCCCCCCCCTCCCCCCCCCCCTGTACAGGTCTGTACATGCTCACTTTAAATCTTTTTTCAGATTAAATGTCATGTAACAATGTTTTTTGCTGGTTTATTTGGTAAAGCATCTTTTTTGTTTAATTTCTTTTCAAGGACTTTTTAAATGCTGATCCTAACTGTCCTGGTAATGTCGTTTCTGCTTTTGATATGATCTGAGAAGCTGAAAACCAAGGATTAGAAGGACAACTGTTATTATTTTTTGTAATGATTTTGCAACTGGTGCCTCAGATAGCCTTTACAAGTCCTTGACTTCAATTGAAGAAGTATCAATACCATTTTAACTGATTAAGTAATTATTATAAAATGTGGTGAAAACCATGTTCTGAACAATCTTACATAAGATGCTGAAATGCCAGGGGAATGTAGGTTTACAACCTGATCTTTCTGTCAAATCAGTGGAACCACATGCAACAAGATGGCATTGCTATTGAAGCTGTTCTTTACATTTAAACAATCTAAAGCATGCTAATTAAGCTACCTCTGAGATCAAGCTTCAAGATTCTAATGTCGACACGTGACCTCTGGTTACACGGAGCGTCATGTGTTTGAATGCCGTTGAAGCCCTGATTTTTTCAGGCTTCTTCTTTCCAAGTGCTTAAATTGGAAAAATTTACTGCGATGATCACCTTCGCTTTCATCTACAACCGCGGTACAAATATGAATATTTATTATATAATTCACATCATTTCACTGCACGGGAAGATATGAACTCAATAAATTGACCTCGCTCCCAATGTGTGGCTTCATAGCTCAGTTGGTAGAGCATCACACCGGTATCGCAGAGGTCGCGTGTCGAATCCCGTTGAGGCCTGATTTTTTTTTCAGCTTCTTCTTTCCAATGCTTAAATTTGGAACATTTACTGCGATGATCACTCTTCACTTTCGGGATACTTTAGTCAGGCATATGTCCCAGTTGTCTTGTTGTAAGCATTATCCTACTAATAGTAAACCGTCAGTTGTGTGTTCAGTCCTTGTTTTTCCATGTTTCCAGGGCTGGCCGAGCTCGTCAAAATATTGTAAACTTTGCAAGCCCCTTGCGTCAACAGCACAGGTATGCCCCCTGCCCAAGAACACTATAGCACATTATGTCCCTGCCAGTGCTTGACCCTCACCGCTCACTCCGCGAAGGCTTGCGCCGCACTAACCCTAGGGTTAGTGCCGCGCATGCCTTCGCGGAGTGAGCGGTGAGGGTCATGCACTGGCAGGGACATAATGTCCTATAGTGTTCTTGGGCAGGGGGCATACCTGTGCTGTTGACGCAAGGGGCTTGCAATGGGGCGGGGAGTTTACAATATTTTGTAGATCGGCGTTCGGCCAGCCCTGGAACACATGGCTGGAAAAACAAAGGATCTGCACGCGAGGCCGTGTGGGACAACTGACTGTTTTACTATTAGTAGGGATAATGGCCTGTACTACAAGTACAAACTGGGACATATGCGCTGACTAAAGGGGGGTGATGCCCGGAAAGTGAAGAGTGATCATCGCAGTAAATGTTTCCAATTTAAGCAATTGGAAAGAAGAAGCCTGAAAAAAAAATCAGGCCTCAAACGGGATTCGAACCCACGCGACCTCCGCGATACCGGTGCGATGCTCTACCAATCTGAGCTATGAAGCCACACATTGGGAGCGAGGTCAATTTATTGAGTTCATATCTTCCCGTGCAGTGAAATGATGTGAATATATAATAAATAATTCATATTTGTACCGCGGTTGTAGATGAAAGCGAAGGTGATCATCGCGGTAATTTTTCCAATTGTAGCACTTGGACAAGAAGAAGCCTGAAAAAAATCAAGGGCTTTCAACGGCATTCAAACACATGGACGGCTCCGTGTAACCAGAGGTGCACGTGTTCGACATTAGAATCTTGAACACGCACATATGATCTCAGAGGTAGCCTTAATTAGCATTGGCTTTAGATTTGTTTAAATGGAAAGAACAGTCTTCAATAGACAATGCCATCTGTGTTGGCATTGTGGTTCCCACTGATTTTGACAGAAAGCGTTCAGGTTTGTAACCTACATTCCCCTGGCATCTGCAGCATCTTATGTAGGATGATTTGTTCAGAACAATGGTTTTCCCACAATTTTATAATAATTACTTAAATCAGTTAAAATGCGGAGTTGATACATTCTTCACTTGCAAGTCAAGGCCTTGTAAAGGCTATCTGAGGCACCAGTTGCAAAATCATTCAAAAAATAATAAAACAGTTGTCCTTCTAATCCTTGTTTTCAGCTTCTCAGATCATATCAAAAGCAGAAACGACATTACCAGGACAGTTAGGATCAGCATTTAAAAAGTCCTTGAAAAGAATTAAACAAAAAAGATGCTTTATCAAATAAACCAGCAAAAAATTGTTACTGCATTTAATCTTATAAAAGATTAAAGTGAGCATGTACAGACTGGTACAAGGGATGGGGAGGGCGGGTCATTGGTATTTTGGTTTAGTGGAGTTGGCCAATTTTGGCTTGGTTTTTCAGTTTTGGCACTTTAAAACTGCTGTTTTTCGTTTTGGGTCTTGTGCAGTTTGCAGGTTATCTCCAATTTAGTCTTCGGTTTTCAATTTTTGTCGACACTGATGCCAGTTTTGGATTTTTCTGCTCAAATGCATTTGCAGTTTTTCTGGTTTTGCAAGGAGATTACACCATGCAGTCAGGTCTAAAACTGTAATTCCAAGGGACCATTACAGTTTAAAAGAGAAATATGTGACAAGACTAGTCATATTTTGGGTCATAATGCATATGGCTGCACAAACAGACTATGAAAAGGTCAAGATAACATCAAAGCAAAGACCATCACTCGGCTGGGATAATATCTTGTAGACTTTTGCCTTAGACTGTGGACCATCAGGTTTCTACAGCTCAATTGTCGAGTTGTCTCCCATAATTTCATTGCAGAGGAGAGACTGTTCGGAAAAAAAAGTAGTTTGGTTGTAAAATGGGGCACACATTGTGCCTACACAAATGAAAATTCTGAAATAGCTACCAAAAAGCAACTTTGGAATGGTCCAGAATGTACAGGTATGTCTTTAAAACAAAAATCATTTATTGTGCAATTGTTTCTAGTTTCACATGCTATTGGTCTGTGAGCCAATTATTTTACACAACTAGTGAGACAATCTCAGATAGTGCAGAGTGTTATGCAGGACTGTTAGTACATTTTGAGTCGTCTCCTGCCTGTATTTAAATTCATTAATACGTTGAACTAGCAAACGTGATAATTTTATTTTTTTGTAACTTGATACTTTTGTTTTTCTCGCAAAGTTTGTAACATGATACCCTTGTTTTCTCAAAGACATACAAAGGAAGATATGCTCGCTTTTTTCTGCTGGGGAAAAATGAAATAATGTTATTAACTTATGAAAAAAATGGAAGAGGAATGATTTTGTTTCTTTCAAGAGGCAAATTTTCATATCATCGATAAACAATTACTAATTTAATTATCAAATAGTCACGTCGTGTCTCGGAATAGCACGTTCTTATTATGTTGCCACCGTTGGTGTTAACAATAAACCAGTTCAAAATACACATTGATATCGATTAATACAACCGAGAAGCGTTTCAACTTGACCGATATTATATCCTACATCGGTGAATGAGTCCCCTCAAAGACTGACTAAATTTATTTGCGGTTTCCGTAAGTGCCAGAGTGTCTGCAGCAATATTTGAGAAGTTTATTTTGTCACGACATTACTAATTTTAATGCCACTAACTCGGAAATGTTTGGGGTGAATACATTTGTGGACTTCTTGTTCTCTTTCATAGGGGAGAAAATAAACAAGCGGCTGAGGAGATCAATCCGTTTCCCTCTTTAAAGCTTAGCAAACACGAAATACTTTGAAAACAGCACACGACATTTTTAACCGAGCTAGGGATGATTCCAAAAGATACGCTGTCACAAAAGCATTCTTTGCACTAAAAGGGAGAACTGATATTACCTGAAATATAACCGCTAAGACGAGAGTGTGGTATCGCACGCATGAATCTGAACTCGAGAACGGATTGTATCATGGTGACAATGCTATAACGCATGCGTCTTACATGTTGTATTCTACCACAAGGAAAAGCACTTAACGTTCGTGTGTAATTGTGTATGAAATGTATCGTTTACCTAACATATAGTTAAACACTAAAGCTAATCAATCTGCGCATGCGCTTCGAGCAAATTGGTTTTGTTCTTAAGAGAATAGTACCACTAGGATAAGAAGAGAATATTGGAACCATATATAGTTCTGTGATGTTATTCAAGAAGTAATGTAAGTGTAGTACGTTTTACGTAGCAATCTAAAGGTACCTACCCCACCCCCTCAGAACAAGGCTAATTAATTAATTGGAATTAATTAATTAAACAAACATTAAAGTTTACACCTTATGGCCTTAGTGCGTTATTACGTTAGTGCCTTAAGCGAACAGCAGCCCCCTAAACCATCCCAATAGTGCACTCTGCACTAAAAAGGAGCTTTTTAGACTACGATGTTTTCTGTCCTTTAATGAGGGAATACGCAGAAAGAGAGATTTTGAAGACTACCAAAGCTTTGTTAGTGAGGGCTTTCAGTTTTGGACTAAAATTTTTGCAGTTTTACATTTTTCTGTGCCATTGTTTTAGTTTCTAATGGGCCCATGCCATACACCCCCCTCTTAAACATAGAAAAAGACATTCAAGGAACAGAAAACTTGTCAAGTAACTTTTAGCTGGTAGTAAGGTTACCTTTGTCACTGCAGGAAAGAAGAACTCCCGCTCACTCCCTGTGAAGGTAATCATGTAAATAGGAGCACTAGCTGCCAGGGCTGCATCAATCACATTTGGATACTTGAATCGCATGTAAGCACTAAGCATACCGCCATAACTGAAATCAAACATTTCATATTTAAGTTAACTAGCCAAGTTTTAAAAAAGGTTGGTTAAAATTTTGTTAAGCATTCAATGAAAGTTTTCTTTTTGCATTTCTTTCTCCCCTTGATGAAAAAGTTATTAGGTGAAGTAGAAAATTACTTCATAGTGTGATTGGCTGTGAGCAGGTCAATACATTATTAATTCTTATTAATTCTTATACACGTATGTAATTTGCACTGCAGTTGCAAATTAATGTAAGCACATTGATTCATAATTTTTCCAGCCATATAATACATGTAAATAATAAAAACAATAACAACAACAATAATAATTATTAGTTTAATAATAATCATAGAAACATTCTTAATGGGTGTTATAAAATCTTCATCTCAGAAAAAAATTTATTCTTTTTCTTTTTTTTCTGTTTCTTTTTCGCTAATTATTAACACAACAAAACTGCAAGGGTATCAGAGTTCATCGAGGAAATGGTGGCAAAAAAGGTATTAAGTAACTTACAGTAAAATAAATATTAAGTAATCAAATGAAAGTACGAGCAATTAAGGATTCACACTACAAGCGATATTTGAAAATTCTTCCAAGTTGTACTTGCCTATAGGCTCATGTAATTTTGAGAAAATTTTCAAATATCACTCAAAGTGTAAATCCCCTACTGCACGTGCATTCATATGACTACCTAGATACATATTCATGCTTATACAATGTAGGTGAGGAGAAATAGAAAATGACTAACAAAATTAACAAACCTAATTTCTCCATTGTACTACAGCATAATAACAAAGGTATTCTTCATTTCACTGTTAACAACAAACATATTAAGGAGAATTTGAAAGTTGACAATAGGGTTAAATCAAAACTACTCACCTTCCACCAAAAGCAACAACTTTACTCTCTGTAGCTTTAAACTGAATCTTTAGTTCTGTAACTAAAACAGCAAAGTCTGCCATGGCTTGCTCCACTGTAAGGTAGCCAACTTTGTCATGGTCAAATGACGATGAACCAAATGGCATAGATTCTCCATAATACCTCTTTCATTAATTAAAAATAATATATTAAAACTCTGACTCACTTTATGTCTCACTAGATAGTATAGCAATGCTTAATGTATATTGTCTCCTGTTGATGTAAAATTAACAAATTGATGTCAGTTTTTCAAGAGTCTATCCTGTTATTGATCATGAATTTCGGCATAACACTGTCAAAGAAGACAGATCCACAGACTACTTTGACAATGTTATGACAAAATGCACTGTCAATAACAGGAAAGACACATTAAAAACTGACATCAATTTGTTTTTTACGATGACAAATTGTCAAATTGTCCGCTCTCGTTCATTGACGCATTGCATAAATTATAAATTCATTGTCTGTCTGCTTATTGATAATAAAAATTAGCCTATGAGCATGTGAGAATTTCTGCTGCAGTTATCTGAGTTTGAGACTCAGCAATATGCACAGACCTAATTATCTGAAAATTTGACACTGTGACTTCAACTTTTTTCAGTGTAAAAGACAGAAGGAGACACAAGACTAGCCTGCGAACAGGCTCTTCGTATGGGTTATTCAGAGATTTGCTTTCGAACGGCGCGCGGGCGGGCAAGAGAGGGAGAGCCTGCAATGGTCCTTGTACGATTTGAGTTCTGCCTCCTTTCCGCTTGATTGACCTGTCAAGTTATCAAATTGAAATGAACCAATCACAACGAAAGCACGGCTGTCAAAATGAAACCTTTTGATACATGTGCGCTTGTTTTTGTGTTATTATTATAAACTCAAATCCAGAGACTCCGAAGAAAACATTTCGACGAAAAGCTGGAAGAAAACCGCTCGATTTATAAAAGTTTCCCCGATGAAATTGTGTCATGCTTTGAAGAGATGACTTTCAGCTCGCGTCATCTACTATTACATAACAACCGAGTTTCATTACGCGAAACGTGACTCAACGTATGGATGTTATGTATGAGTAAAACATTAATAGACATTTTAGCCCAATTTAGCCCTTCTTTTAGCCGAAATTTTGATATTTGTGTACTAACAATAACTGACCTCAATGTTAACACCTCCATATTCTGAAAGTGGAGAGTCACATTTCGCGTAATGAAACTCGATCGTTGTGTAATAGTAGATGAGGGCGGTAACTTTGTCACGTTTCACAAAACTGATCGTTCGCATTGTAAAAAATATAATTCCTCTGGCAACGAAAGTTGAGCCACCTATGTTCCAGTGCGATAGGATCGTCCAAGTTTGTTTACTTGTAGCGCTTCCATCTTGCTGAAGTCGCATGACACTAAAAAATAAACATGCGCGAAAAAACATTCACGCTTCACAGTTGAATGCAAATGGCAGTAATTGACATGTGTCAAGTCAAATTAGCCAATCAGCAATTTACGTTCAGAATCTGAACGTAAATACTCAAAGCATACAAAGACCATTGCAGGCTCTCCCTCTCTCGCCCGCCGGCGCGCCGTTCGAAAGCAAATCTCAAAATAATTAACCCATACGGAGAGCCTGTTTGCAGGCTAACACAAGACCTTCTAGCTCATCACAACACAGTTAGAGTTTGACATTGATAAAGTCAAAATTGCCAAAGTACCATGACTTTCTAGTTTCCATTTGTCACTCCTTCATGTAGTTGTCAACTTGGAAAATAATAATTATAATTATTATAATAATTACGTGCATAGATTGAGGGGCACAAGAAAAAAATGATGAGGGCAAGGAGGAAGAAATAAAACTCTTACTGTTATTATTAATGACAAATTCTTATTCTATTTAGTATTGTGCAGTTCCAGAAAATATCCATAATCCCCCACAGAAGGGATTGGAATTTCCAAGGGGGATGGGGGCATTCTGTAAGGCCAAAAATTTAAAGAAATTTATGAAGCTTAATTGGAATTTCCAGAGGGGTGGGAGGAGGTCTAAGAAAAAAAATCCCTTCCATGGGGGAGGTATGGATATTTTCTGAGATAACACATTACAAGTAAAACAAGTAAAACACAAGATGTCTATTACTAACATGTTCACCAAATATAACTAATGCATTGAATTTCTCAGCTGCTTCAAAGACAAAGCCAGAGTTGTCCCAGAATCCTGTGATAGGCCCTTCATTACCAGTGTAAAAGAATATTGGTCCATTCTCCTTCCAGTATTTATCTATAAAAAAAAAAACATTCCTGCGTTTCAATTACAAATACAATATGTTTTTATTATTTTTGATGCAAACCGGCACTTCTTCTATGGGTACTGCAACAAATCACCTAATATTTAAATTTGACCACTGACCCAACCATGCATGGTATGTCAAGTACAAAGGGTGAAACAGAGAATTAACATTGAAGTGTAAATTTAAGTGCTAATTGAACCCATGAATAACCCACTGGGCGTTAGCTCTAGTAAAGGGAATCAGGGAGCCATACGAGGTAAAGAAAAAATCTCTTGACCTCGGTGGGAATCGAACCCACGACCTCCAGATTAGATCTATCGTTACTCTGCCAACTGAGCTACGAGGTTGGACAGAGAAAGTCGGAGACGATTATGGTGGTGAATCGCCGCGAAGAGAAAAGAAGGGTACCATATGAATGTTGTGCCGTGTAGCACTATGAACACAAATGGTGAAACAGAGAATTAAATCTGAAGTGTAAATTCAAGTGCTAATTGAACCCATGAACATTCAACATTCATATGTCAAGTACAGTCTGAAAAGAATACTAAATCTACAGAGTGGACAGGCAGTGCTTTCAATAGCACTTGGTACCTGCTGCAGCTCCAGTGGGTATTGCCAAACCTCCCAAGTAATGCTAGCAGTTTATAAAAATTTGCCCCCTGGAAGAAAGATTGAGTGGGTTTCTCCCAAAGCATATCACTTTTAATATCTCTTACTGCTCTCTCACAAGAGAGACTTTGGTAACTGCATCCCAGGGTGGGGTGGGGTGGGCAGAGTGGGGTTGGGGGGGTGAGCTTTCATATCAAAAGGATGTGGATACTTGTCAGAAATTTTGAAAAGAGAGGTACCAAGATCCATTTTTGTGGGCATAGCTTGAGAGGTACCAGTAATATATAATTATTACTGAAAAACAAGACAATATCTTGCCATATTTTTCAGCTTAATACCCTAACAGGTAGTAAAAAAGGTCCTGTTATGTATCTTTAGAGGTTGAACACCCTAAGAAGTAGCAAAACCACATTCATTAACTCCAAAAGGTACAAGCACCACTGTCCTTTTGATATGGGAGTCCCTCCGGAAGATGTATACTTCAAATCTCACTGAAAACACCAGACAGGGGGTGAGTTTAATTGGCCATTGCAGAAACATGAAAAGACTGAGAAAGAGTATGGTTGTTTTCTGTTTGTTAGAAAAACTACGATATTCAAATGAAAGATCAACTAAGTTTGGGAGTCTTAACGAATAGAAGTATTTGGTGGAGGGAAATGGCAAAATGGTAGCTCTTCAAATATGACCCAAAATAGAGAGTTTGCGTGGATTGGGTAGACAAGCCACAAAATTATAAGGGTTTGTATGGAATTTTGCATCTTTTGCAAGGCTCCCATTCGGACAATTTTCTGCTGAAAACTTTTAAACTTGGTTGGGTAGCTCTTCATTCATTAACTTTTCAGTTGAAATGTTTAGCTTTTCAATCTAATCAAAAGACCAATTTCGATATATATTTAAATTCAGCCTAAAACAATAGACCTCAGGTCCTCAGTACGAGGCTCTGAGGAATAACTACAAAGTTTGTGTGGTTTATTCCTCTGAGCCTCTTGCTGAGTTCTATTGTGTTAGGCTGAGTTTTAACATATCTATATAAGAAACTCGCCCCAGTGCTCCCACATTTCTGCAATGGGTTATTCCAGAAAAATCCGCACCCCCCCTCTCACCTGGATTTCCTGAAGCACAAGACCCCCCCTCCTGTCTGGATTTCCAAGACAACAGACCCCCCCTCCCGCCTGGATTTCCGGGAAAAAATATGAGGCTTAAATTTAATTTACTTTTAATAGAAAATACGTACAATCATGTCTAGAAAATGCTTCAGCTTTGGCTAAATTATATCGCGGCTAAATTATATCGCGTGGAACTAAGAGAAGAACGGAGCAAAAAATGCGAAAAAGCAAACGAGTGTTTACTTTTGTTAGCTCCTAAAAATCGATTGCCCTTTTTCTTTCTTTGCACTAAATATGATTCTAAAGTAAAAACAATTGGTATAGAATATGATATAAAAGTTCAACAGTCGTTCCTTTTCGAGACATAAGGTCAGTCTCTTCCTAAAGATCGAGAACTTCTAAATGAAAACCTTTCGAAGAACGAAAGTTTATACACGTTTATCGTTCAAATTCTTTTACAACTTAAAGACTGGACAACTTGATTCACATATCCTACCTTCAAGAGCCTGTAGTCCTAACAAAAATACAGAGTGCGAAGGTGTGAAAGGAAATCAGTTGTTTTTTTCTTTTCTTTATCATAATTTACACCAAACAAACAAGATTTCAACGGGGCTATAAACGTGAAATTACACAACAGTAGCGTGCTGGGTCTGGGTACGAGTAGAAATGTGTCAGGCGTTTCAAACTCTTCGTTGCAACATAACAACATTGCTTGTTCTTTATTATCTTGATGTTCGCGTTTTCTGTTATAAAAGGACCTGCAAAGGAACTTAGATTATCATTTTTGTCAGGTGAGAAATATCTGAACAAAATATTTGTACCATTTTCAGGATCTAAGAGCGATGAACTGTCACTGAACTAAACGTTCGAATCGCGTGAATTATCGGTCAAAATGACCCCTGCAGAAGACTTTTTCAAGTTCAACCCCCCCTCCCGCCTGGATTTCCAGAGTATTTGACCCCCCCTCCCGCGAGAATTTCCAGAATCCCATCCGTCGGGGGGGTGCGGATTTTTTCTGGAACAACCCAATGAGCTATTAATGCAGCTATCAATGTTATGCCCGAGGGGGGGACCACGGGATGAGGTGGGGACTTTGAATGTCCTTGCGCACCCAACGTGGGGAATTCTAGCAATCTTTGAACATAAATGTTGGCCCCGGGATCGGGAAGTTTGAACAATGTAAAATGAAAGTGAGCAGGGTTTTGAATGCAGGGACCTTGGAAACGAATGTTCCGCCATCTTGAAAGTACCAAGAATTCCCAGAAGTTCAAACTTTCCAGTTGCAATAAAATGGAGGAATGAAAGGACTTAAACAAACCATTGTTTTTTTTTAAATATTTATGTATTTGTTAACAGCTACTTTGCTTCCATTCCAAAGTCTTACCGAATTTTCATGCAATTGCTATTTATGCTATTCTTTTGTCTTTTTGTGACACTTGGTTAATCAAGTGCAGCAGTTAATTTAACTGTTTATGTTTTTTGTATAAACAACAGGTATAGCATAGGTAATATCACATGAAACTACAGCAAAAGGGCCAACAATAACTTGAAGACCGAGGACAAACTTTAACGCTCCTAATTGAAACTTTAAGATTCTACATGGAAAACTGGAATAGTTGTATATGTTGACGCTATAATATACATATTGAGCGGTAATATTTTGGGGGTCTGTGAATTCATCAGCTAAGTGAAATTATTAAAGAAA
>JAHPZR010023815.1:0-20000 GCA_019787425.1 Platygyra sinensis
GGTTTGTAGTGCACATTGGTGCATAAACCGTTGCCTTCGACAGAAACTCGTTTCGTTTCGATTCCTCGATTCGCTTCGACGAAGGCCTAACGCTCGAAGCGTCAGTTTCCGAATCTCTTTGCGGTGGCCAATAGGTCTTATACGCGATTACGTCACATGCTCAAAATTCACCACCAAGCCTCGTTTGTGCGACATTTGCTCAAACTTTCGTTGCCCTCGTGATGTTTTTACGTGGGTATTCTTTTCATCTTGACTGCCTTGGGAATTGGCTCATTATATAATTTATATTTTGCATTATCAACGCAAGGCTTGGCGGTGATTTTTGCCAAGCTGATGTCATCACACATAAGGGCTATTCACATTAGCAACCTAGTTGATAAAACCAAATTATCCAGTTGCAAAACAATTTGGACTCTCAATAACTGATTGGTCGCAAAATTGGAGCGTTGCATTTTTGGAGCCCAATCGATGAATTGCTTTTGATTGCGTCCCACTCGTGGCTCAATGTCTTGGTCATTGATTGTCAAACCTGTGTTTCCCGTTTAACGGAGCTCTCATCCAGGAAAGAGTTGGGGACTTGAAAATTTAGCTTGACGCAAGGATAAAAGCTCGTCAGTCCAACACCATACTGCATTGTGCCTGTTAATGCAGTACATAATTTATGACAACCGCAATATCTCATAATATCCAATAATGATAGTTTACTTAACCTCAGTTAGACTTTTAAGTTAACATTTATCCTTTTATCCATGATCAAGATTTCTGTCGGAAAACAATCTCCAGGATTTGCCAGAAGGAATTTTTAAAGACCTCGGTAACCTTAAGACCATGTAAGTACATTTATCGCTCAAGTCTAATATTTTAGAAATTAAACGTGTAGGATTCTTCTATACATAACTTTAGTTGGCTGTTTCTGGTAGTTTTCTCTTCGTTCATTCATATCAAGTAGAACTACAGTACAAGAAGAGCTTGATGGTATACACGTAAGCCTATCAGTATATCAAAAAATGTTCCCGGGAAATACGTGGGGAACTTTATAAGCGTTAATGAAGAAGGCTAAAAAGCTTTCCATTTTTAAACGCCAAAACGTTTTCGACTGTATGATCATCATCACGGTACGGTCGAAAACGTTTTGGTTTTTACGATTTAGTAATTATGAGCATTCTTTATAAGGATCTAATAAAGCTCTATTGTGATCCTGAACTTTGTAAACTTTTCATACGCATAAGTCAGCGTTTCCAACACTACTTTTTTACTTTTATACTCATTCATATATTTCGAATGCAAAATAACTAGAATAAAACGTTTTTCGAAGCGATTTCAAGCTGACTTCAACTGCGGGAAAATGCGTCCTTCGAGAAAAATCGTTTCGAAATCGTGCATGTAGGACCTTATTCCCATGAGTTACCAATAAACAGCTTTTACGTTTTCCCGTTATTTGGAAATTTTGGAGAAAGAATTAATTTGAAATAGTATGAGATAATTTGAGTTTTAACAAGACAAAAAGAAGGAATGAAAAAAATTGACAAGCGCTAGTGTTTTAAGGTAATTCCTTAGTACTGCATTGCGCATACCTACTGCGCACGGTTTTCGCGTCATCAGCGCTCGCACATGAGCGCGTGCACGTGCAAAACGTAAGAGATTTCCTTCAAACTAAGCTCGATAACGGAATAATTTCTCCTTTTCTCTTAAACGAGCCCGGTGACCCCCGATGTCTTTTTTCAGGTATTTGGTAAGAACAGTCTAATGAAGAACATATTTAAAGAGGAAAAAGAGTTGGATAGTAGAACATGATTTTTTTTTTTTTTTTTTTTTTGGTGGGGGGGGGGGGGGGGGAATAGTTCCCAACTGGGTGTATTTTGGCCAAGGCGAGGACTTCAAGTTAACCACGGAGCTGTCCGAAAAAGTGCAATATTCCCGCAACCAGGCAATCAAAAACGGCTTAAATGAAGCAATACTGCTTATGTCAATAAATGAGGCTTTACTTTCAAGACAAAACTTTGTGCCTTTCAAGTAACCAAGATTTAATTCTGTATGAAGGTGATTCGAACTTTTAACGCAAAATCAGTAAAAAAAATACCCCATTTTAAGAACCTGCTGACGCGTAAACAAGCACGGTGACCCCATTTTTTTATTGCATTTTTATTATGTTCATATCATGAATGTTCATTACGCCACGTTTCAAAAAAGTTTGATAGTACAATTTCAAGGGAATTACCTTAAGTGAATTCAGTCAGCGTGATTTTGTCAAATCGTAAAGTTTTATACAACGTAAAGAACTCGAAATAACTGAAATAAATGGAAATCGTTACACATATATGGGTGACTTATTAGAATTTCATTAATACCAGGCCATTTTCCTGTTTGAGACGTGAATCATAGTAGCTGTATTCATTCAAACAAATATTCAGTCCAAAATAACAAATACAACAACCGGGGCCATCTCATGGAGGGAATTTTACCATTGTCATGTACTTCGATTTCAGTAGCTGATATCTTATTCGGCTAAAAAATTGATTGTTAATCTCAATCTGCTGTCAAATTTGTCACTTGATTAATAACGATTTAGATGTACAACTTAACAAAAAGAGAAGAGATATTAAGTTAATTACACGACGTTTCGAGGACATCTTGTCCTCATTATCAAGTGAACAAAAAAAGTGTAAAGTTGACAGTTACTTGTGATAATTTGGTGGCTAGTCTTACGAAGCTCGTTTCGTCCCGGCCAAGGGACTCATCAGAGACCTTTCTGCTTGGCAAACTCGTTGGGCATCATCATTTTGTTAGCGAACGGGACTTTGGGCGCGATGCCCAACGAGTTTGCCAAGCAGAAAGGTCTCTGATGAGTCCCTTGGCCGGGACGAAACGAGCTTCGTAAGACTAGCCACCAAATTATCAAGTGACAGGAAAAATTCAGTGTTGAAATTTAAAGGAGCGAATATACAATATGTTAATTTACATGAACAGTTTCGCCACCTTTTAACATTCAAAGTGATTCCCTAAGGGCGAAACTGTTCATGTAAATTAACATATTGTATATTCGCTCCTTTAAATTCCAACACTGAATTTTTCCTGTGACTTGATAATGAGGACAAGATGTCCTCGAAACGTCGTGTAATTAACTTAATATCTCTTCTCTTTTTGTTAAGTTTTAAATTCATTACTGTTTTTATTTGTTTTCTGTAGCCGTTTGAACAACAATGGCATGCTCCGTGTTACCACTAACAACTTTGATGACCTCCCGGATTTGCGTTTTCTGTTAGTATAAATAAATATGTATCGGTTCCACATTACTCAATGTACATTGTGTTAAATAGAAACAATTCATATTTTATAATATATCATCTTGATTTATCTATTAACTGTGCTAAACTTCTATATATTTTGGCCTTTGTCTGTCTGGTCATGTTTCTGCCGTACTTTAGTCCAAGTTAGAAGCACGACGTCTGTATCGATCAATTTCCCGTACTCTCTCGGCATCTGCTTAACTACTAGTCACTTGCTCAGTGGAACACTAATTAGTTAATGTTCCTTGTATGGAAAGTGACAATTCCTCGACCTGCATGGCACTCTTCCCGCATCTTTAAAAACGCAGATTTCAGTTGAATCTCGAGGCTAATAAAACTGAGATGACGATAAAAACAAGTGTCTTTAAACCAACCCAATTGCTTCACCTTGGAGATTGGTCCCCTCTGACATTTGACGTGGTTTACTTCGCTATCTATTTAGTTACGACCTAACCGTACCACAGAGTAAATAATTAATTCATGCTTTAGCTATTATAAGCAATTACAAGTTCGCAGGTTACGATGACCACTTACTCCAAAAAAATTATCTGGCAGAACGAAGTCAACTTTAATTTGCTCAGACACGCTATCAACGTGCATCTTTGGATTAAAAAGAACACTTACGTATACTGAGTTTTAACGCGGCTTTTTTCTTTTTCTCTTTATTTATTTATTTATTTATTCCATTTACACTGCGATTACAACATAATAAAAAGAATAGGAAAAAAAAAAAAAAAGAAAATAGCAATGTTACATTGATAACAATCAAAATACATAATAATGCAGTATATTTTTGCAAAGCGTGGTTTCAGCGTGACCGTATAATCTGAGATTTTTGTCTACCGTAAAGAAAAAAAATATCCGGAAAAGGCCATTTTTTCGACGATTCAAAGGAATATAAATTTATATATGTGCCGAGCTGAATTCCTGGTAGAAAAAGCTTTTTTTGACGACCGGTACGCTCTTAATTTTTTTCCCGCGAAAGATCAGGTAGGGGAAGAGTTAAAATTAGGAATTGAGAGCTCACCTGTTACTCCTGTAGAAACTGACTGCATTAGTCTCTGAAGATCTGTGATGCAATAGTGGTTTTATTCCCCAAGGCAAATCATCCAGTTTGAATTTAATCAGGCAAAATCGCATTATCATTATTAGGGAGTTTAAGAAGCTTCTCCGGCGACACCGAAGGCAACGTCGATTAAGGTTACAGTATACCTCCAGATCGATCATTTTCTTCAAATCTGGATTTTTGGGTCAAAATATTGGTCGAAGTGTGATCTTTAATTTTTAAAACGATTATTGAAAAAGAGTAAATTTTGGCGGAGAATTCGCAGTTTCACGTTTTCGCCAGAAGTAAAAGTTTACCTCTTGATTGACAGTCCTGTGTGCAACCAACCGAGACGACATTCGCGGGGGTTGATCAACCACCAAGCATCTTTCTTGGTGTAATTCTTTTAGGTATGCATAAACCTTTGGACCATAGAAATGTCCGTGGACCAGCTCGAAGAAGCGAACCCAAAATAAAAATACAGCAATGAGCGAACAAGCGAAAGTTGGCCGAAAGTTGAAGCTACGGCTATGAGATCCCGGGATGAGATCAAGCCGGCAAAAGATCGAGACGAGAGCCCAGAAAGGCGCTGTAATGATAGTACATGTTCTTTCTGGCTGCTCTTATCCAATCCGACGTCCTTTTCTCTAATATATCAGCTAAAGAGTTTCCGTCGAATCTGCCATAAATAAACGAAAGAGTTCTTGCCTTTTCGTATAAAGGAATGGCTCGATTGCTGGATGGATGTTCGCTCATCCTACAAATACGGCAGTGATATTATCAACCAAAAATTATTTCTATCAACATCAGAATATCAGTATTAATGTCAAGGAAGAAAGTGAAACATGCCCGATTTTTGAAATCGCCATAATCATTCTCTCTCTAAAGTTTATCGGGTCATTTTTTTATATTTATTTATAATTAGTAGTTTAATCAGTAGTAATGCATATACATGTGCACGTTTTAACGAGCACTCTGTGCTCCTAATTGTCACGTGTTCAAATAAAGGATTTGATTTGATTTGATTTGAAGCTGCTGCGTTTCCTTTCAATAAATTGTTCTTCGCGCCTAGCCGCTTTAGTTTGCTTTCTAGCCGGTGGCTCCCTTGCATTCCTTCTCCAATTTGCTCCAAGAGCTTCAAGAAAAAAAACGAGCAGCACAAAAAATTACCTCCGCTTAGAGCGCAATACGAAACACTGGGTTGATTGAAGATTGCGCTCGTAAATTTCACCTCACCAATAGGCGAACGGAAGTGAACTTTCCAAGCGCTGATTGGCTCTGTTATCTGAGGACCCAGTTGACTGTGTTTGTAGTGGAGTTTTTTTGTGAAGCAAGCAAATTTTTTTAGCGCTGTTTTCACAAAACAACATTTTCACCAGAAGGAGACACTTTAAAGGGCCACAAGTCAAGGGGAATTTGTTCGATTGTTCTCAAACTTGGACAGTAGCTAGTTTAGCATATAAAAAATAAAAATGTGTGTGGGAATTTTTATTTCTGAATACATTTTTTTCAAGAGAGATTTTTGTACGATCACTCCATATTTTTTTAATCCTATTTCGAAAATGTTCTGTAACTTTTCATTGAAATTGAATATGGCAAATCGCAAACACTTTTTTTAGCGCTTTGGGCCCGGAAATTGATGGACATATTAAATAAGCGCAAAACAAAAGTAGCTTTGATAAGGAACGTTCACAAGGCGCTCGCATTAAGAAGTCGTGAAAAATTCGAACATTCACTTTTTTCAAAATATTAGTATAGCCTGAGAGCCAGTCCTACAAGCTTTAATTTGATATAGAGGTTTAAACCAAACGCGCTACTTCGCTTGTACACGACAGACCCCTGAAGGTATGCTGTAACCTTGAGATATGAATTTATATTTTACCTGCGAATCCCGGGATACTATGAAATTGTTTACTTTGTTTACCAGAGTCAAAGCTATCACAAAACTGAATCTGGGACACCGCGATAAATTTGAAACAGAATTTCAAAAACTAGCCCTCGTACTTCACGTTCTTCATACAACGCAGAATTGAACATTTCACGTTGTTTTGCAGGGAACGACAAAGAAATGTCCAAAGATTTATAATGCACGTACACAGGAATTATCCTGCTCATTAATCCTTTTGTTTAGCAACTTTCCAGCTGCCGTTGCCGTCTTGGTTTTTGTTTTGTTATGTGCTGTAATACGGGAACTGATACTTGTAATGACATTTGACTCCCTGTATTTGCAGATTTATGCATGATAATATGATGAATGAACTTCCCATTGGCTTCTTCAATAAGATGAAGTATTTGATAAGAGCGTAAGTAGTGCGTATATACATACATACATACATAGACTTTATTTTATCTCGAATTTAAGAGTAGCTATATGTTTCGAATCAGTAGGTATAAACCTTATTTTCCACTTTTTCTGACCTACTTTACTTCCAAGTATTAATTTAGGCAAAGGTAATGACGGGAGAAGACCTGTTTTGCTGCCCATCAAGAACTGCCAGGTCATGAATATAAGAAAACAAAAATCCTTTCTCTGATGTAGGGCAGAACATCTCTAACGTAATTTTTTTGTTTGCTGAAAAGGCAAATAATAATTCTGAGTCATCTTTTAACATGTCAACAGATTTTTAACGTTATCAGATGGCTCCACGCCAGCTAGTGTACCTTGACAGGGTTTTTCATCAAATGTGGTGTTTTCATGGTAGTTCTCGGTATGGACGAACTCTCGCGGTTTACATAATGAAAAAGGTCTTTAATGACTCATTTCGGCTTTTTGCACCGCTTTATTGTGCTTATCGTAGTATAGTGGCCTTTAATGTCTGTATTTTCTGTGCTTTGTAGAACGCTGGACACGAACATGATGTGTTGTCACTTGAAAAAAGAAGACGCGGATTGCATTTCTACCATCGTCGAAAACTTCGCTAGTTGCGAAAACATGTTGAAGAACCCGACCCCTCGTTACAGCATCTGGGTCATCGGAGTCCTTTCGCTGCTCGGTGCTGTCTGTGTGCTTCTCTTGCGCCATTTTGTTAAAGAGAAGAATGTTGTCCAAGTCATCATGTTGATGCACTTGGCAGTGGCGGACGGCTTGATGGGTGTGTACTTACTCACCATAGCAGTCATAGACCGCCTGTGGTCAGGAGAATATTATTTGCACGACTTCCAGTGGCGATTCGGTTTATCATGTCAGATAACAGGAGCAATATCAGTGTTATCCAGCGAGGTTTCTGCAATGTTGCTCACTCTGATATCCGCTGATAGGTTCAAAAATATCGTATTCCCTTACCGCGGAAGAGCCCTGACCCGCCGAAAGGCACACATTTTGTGTATGGTGGTATGGATTGTTGGCCTTACCATAGCATTCCTTCCCATAAGTGGCATCCACTATTTCAAAGATCTCCTTGGCCGACCTGAATACTACAGCAGGTCAGTCGTGTGCCTTCCTCTTCAGCTTTCTGCTAGGTTTCCCCGTGGATGGGAATATTCAGTCGCCATTTTTACTGGATTAAATTCCCTTCTCATCACCCTTATGATTGCTGCATATATAACAATCTTTCTAAAAAGCTTTCTATCTAATCGGCGTCTCGCACGCCAAGGAACCGGCAGAGAGATCAAGGCTAGGGCCAAAAATCCAGCTGCCAAAAGGGAAACAGCTCTTGCAAAGAGGTTTGCCTTTATCATTTTCACGGACTGCGCCTGTTGGATGCCAATCATAGTGGTTGCCATCACGTTCTTGGTGAAGAAGGATTTCTACCCGACAGGCGACCTACCTGTTTGGATGGCCGTCTTCGTCCTGCCAATCAACTCAGCCCTGAATCCAATCATATACACGCTATCAACGCCTAAGGTACGAAACAACGACTACGCCACTTAGGTGACATAACTCTTATAGATGATTCGATAATCCCTGTGTTTCTCAATCACAGCCCCATGCAGCTATAATGAATTCGTATCTTTCCACATAAAGTCGTAGCATCACTGCATTCATTTAAAACCAGTAGAATTACTTTGATGATTAGGTATTAGTAACCGAGCAGGAGGTCTGTATGGGGGAATCTTGACCGAGGTCGTGTACACACGACCGAGGTTAAGATTTTTCCGTACAGACCGACCAAGCTCGGTTAATAAGATGCTTATTATATGGCAAACAAGAACAATTTAATTCGTTTGATATAACTACTGGTTCAGGTTTGTAGGTGACTGCCAAACGAACGGCCATGAGCTGAACTTAATTCTGCCAAAGCTTGCTTGTCCTCTTTTTTCCTCATCAGGCTTTTACACACTTCGATAAATTAACATTGTTTGAAGAAAATGATCGAATATTTTGGCATTTTAATTTGTAAATTTTTCGCCGCTAAACATTACCGCTCTAGATGCCGGTTTAGATGGGAAAATCTAGGCCGCTTTCGATACCGAATTCAGTCAATCAAATTCGTGAGTTAGGTAGTTTCCAATCCTTGTGCCACACAGCCATATAACGATGTAAAATATTAGTACAACCACTAACGAGCCATAGCTATGGACCATCGAGGAATTAACTGTAAGAGGCTACAGTTTGAGCTTAGAAGCTACAGAGACATACATGCCCCGCCATACTTCAACTGTTTGTAATACATTTGTGATATTCCCAAGTACGGTATTGATTGTATGGTTTCCGAGTTTTTAACACAACTTCACTTAACATTTCTTTAAAATCCCCGTAGTTTCAAGACTTCATCTCACCCAAGTTGCGAAAGGTGATAGATTTTCTACGCGCCAGGTTTACAAGGCGAGAGAATCAAGACAACCAACAAGGTAACAAGAGTCTTGAATTTTATAATTTTAAATCCATAGTTTAACAATCTACAATCCGACCCTCCCGTAAGTGACCACCCTTAATGTCAAGCATAGGTGGTCATTTACGGCAGGTTCAAAAATTTTCTTTTACAGGAGATGTCACAGTACATGTGCATTTTTTCTTTACATTTTTAAATATTTTATTCATCTGAAAAGTCAATGTCGATTAAGAAATCCGATACTTCCCAGAAAAGTGATAATGTTACAACACCTTATTATCCAATTTTCGTTCAATTATCTGTCAAGTGGTCTCTTACGGGAGAGTAAATGCAAAAGACATTTTCAAACCTTTAGTGGTCGCAGTCGCTTAGGAGAGTTATTCGCTTTCAACAGGTTCCAAATATAGCGATTTGGCTTGGAAACTTTTGGTATTTTTTCGCTAAGGAAAGGTAGTCGATTACAAGAGGTGGTCTCAATCAGAGGTTCCAAAGTAGTTGAATAAGGGCCAGGGGGAGGGGCTACTCCCTTATCCCCGTACAAGGGCTTAAAGGGCACGTACAGCCAGCAAGGGCCTGTTTTTTCGAGATTTTGTCCAAAACAGAGGATCGATTTAATCTTTTGTTTTCTTAATCCGGGTATAGATATTATCAATTTTTGGTTTTTAACAGGGTATCTTTTTTTGGACGATAAACAGACTGCTCGTATGTTCTCTGAACTAAACTATTGCAAATTTTTTACAAGATCTTTTTGATATTGACTTCCGTTGACTTTGGCATTGATTGATATCATTGTAGTTGGACACCCCTACGAGTTCTGCTTGTATGTTCGAGTGCCTTACTATCGTTATCTATCATCAGTCTCTAGCTGGCACTCAAGGATTCTTCCCCACTCGCGTTGGCTTGTGGACAACCGCTAGAGAGTCTCCTGCAGCTCTTTTATCCTAGTTACACATTCCTTTCCTTTTCTGTCATTCTTCACCAAGATGTTGTTGATCTTCCTCCACTTGTGTTGAATGTACCCTTTTGAAGCCACGCCACTAAAATTCCAAAATGTACCTTTATCTGCTTCATAATATGTGGGGATGATTGCATCCCACCGTGACTTCCACTTGACTTTAATTCACCGCCAGAGAGCATATAACATGCACATTCCTTTGTAGGGTATTGGTCCCTGCTGCTCCTTCTAGAAATTCACAGAAACACTTAAATCGGGACCTCAAAGTATTGCCAATTAATCACTTTTTTGTATTTGCTCATTTAGATCAGAGAGAAGGAGACCATGAAAATGTGGAAATGGTAGTGATTAATGCGCAAGATCCAGAACAAGGTAATTTGTATTACCTGTTTAAAGTTTCAACCCAATTGCAAGCTCTTTTCTGATATAAAATCATATTTGAATAGCAAACACAACTTATAGCGAGACAATTTTTTAACAAATTTTGTATTTCATTCCAAACACTTAAACGTGATCGTGAAATCAAACTGATATGAAATTTTCATGTCCTTGCACAATTTCTTTGAACTATGAAATTTATGTTCTCGAGAGATCTCATGAAAAATAGCTTTTGGTGTTAATTCAGGCACCTATTAATATCTTAGAGGGTCCACAAAAGGTTGCTCACCTCCCGCTTTCAAGCCCATGTTTTCTTGTTTATCACATACGGGGCAAAAATCACTGAATGCTGACTGGTTGAGACAGAAGGCATTTTTTCTTAATCACGAGGGCACTTTTGGTAATCACACCCGTTCCCCGTTCCCCGTTCCCCGTTCCCCGTTCCCCGTTCCCCGTTCCCCGTTCCCCGTTCCCCGTTCCCCGTTCCCCGTTCCCCGTTCCCCGTTCCCCGTTCCCCGTTCCCCGTTCCCCGTTCCCCGTTCCCCGTTCCCCGTTCCCCGTTCCCCGTTCCCCGTTCCCCGTTCCCCGTTCCCCGTTCCCCGTTCCCCGTTCCCCGTTCCCCGTTCCCCGTTCCCCGTTCCCCGTTCCCCGTTCCCCGTTCCTGGTATTAGTAACATCCCAGTTTTGGATTCAAGAAGTTATTAGAGTAGTAAATCTTTATTTTTTTTTTTTTAGTAGTAGTAAATCTTTATTTATCCACGGTACAAAATTCGTCAGCTTTAAAAATACCTAATACTAATATAATAAAAATATTTAAATATAATAAAAATATTTAAATAAAAAAGCTGCTTTCCACGAATGCCGTGCCTTACAGTTCTTTGAGTAATCGTTTAAATTGCCCAAGGGACTCTGCTTCCCTTAAGTTACAAGGAAGACTGTTCCAGAGAATGGCGCCACTATAGCTGAAGCTGTTTTTGTAATAGTTTGTGCGCGGTAATGGAACATTAAGTTTATTTTCAGAGTCCCTTAGGTTATATGCGACTTCTCGCCTTTCAAATCTAGAACTAAGATAGTTTGGAGCCAACCCGTGCAGAGACCTGTAAACCATCGTAGCTCTTTGAAATTGTTGCTGGCAAGCTAGATTTTTCCACCCTAGAAATTTGAAAAGGTGACCAGCATCTACGTCATAGCTTGAGTAGGTCAAAACACGGGCTGCTCTGTTTTGTAGCTTTTGAACCTTATTCCGTAAGGTTATCCCACAGTTTCCCCAAACAATGTTGCAATAATCAAAGTGTGGCTGTATGCAATTAATGATTTTGAAGTTAGCCAGGTCACTACTGCAAAATCACTTGGAGTGACCATCGATGACAGACTTGATTGGAATGGCCATATCGAGAAAGTAACAAAGAAAGTCGCTTCTGGTATTGGGGCCATAAAACGAATAAGGCACCTTGTCCCTCAGGCGACCTTACAACTAGGAGAGACTTCAAAATCATTAATTGCATACAGCCACAATTTGATTATTGCAACATTGTTTGGGGAAACTGTGGGATAACCTTACGGAATAAGGTTCAAAAGCTACAAAACAGAGCAGCCCGTGTTTTGACCTACTCAAGAGCTCGTTTGGACACTTGTTTACGTCTTTCATCGATCGATAAAGTAGTTTCACGCGCCGTTGCAAGATTCGCAAAACAGGTGAATAAAATTAGATTGCTTAATAGTTTTGTTTGTAAAGAAATTGCTTTTAGTGAATTGAACTTGCTGTGTTTTGCTTACTATAATGCCTTTCCCATGCTACTGCTAGCCTGTTAAATAATGACAACCGGCAAACCTGTTTACGCGACGGCAAGACCTTGAAAGTTGTCCTTTGTACAAAGTTTGTTCCCTTTATGTGATAAACAAGTAATCGCAAATGCTCTCGGGCAATTAAGGATTAATCTCATTTTTCCGGGTTATTTAAATTAATTATTAACACAGAAACATTTAAAAAGAGATATCGCATAAAAGATTGTAAAAGTATTGAATGGCTAGCAGATAAGTAACAACAAATGAGTGGTTTACTGTTTTGTTTAATTCTTTTCTCCACGTATCAGTGGAAGAAAAAGATGGCCCGTAAACACACTTAAGAGATTCTTTCAAAGCTTTGAGCGTCTTCACTTTCCTTGAAATCTGGGCTCAGAACTTTTCTTTCCGAATGAAGGCATTCCTCCTCGCACATCCTTTTCGTAATCTATGGTGACGCATAATTCGTTGGATAAATCGCTATCACCGCCATTCGATATGGCAATCCGGACCAAAACAAGCCAAGCGCTCTGGGAAAGGTCGAAACACTGGAAAAACTAGAAAGGATCGGGCTTCCGAGATTACTGACAGAAGCATCGGAAATGTCGGTGATGGACAGATGTCACTGTCGGAGGTCAACACAAATGATCGAAATGGTACTGAAAGACTTCAGATAATTTCATGATACTGACGTAATCAAGTGGGTACGAACCGTTGAAATCAAAAACACTGTGTCATTCAAAGAAGTTGCTAAGAAACAATGCATTGAAATTGTTGCCCATTGAGTCTTCTCTTGTAGGAGTACAGGAGCAGGCTCCAAAGTGAACTCTTCCCATGCTCACGAACAAATAATAATAAAAAGAACACAAGGTAGCCAGAAAACTGCGCAGTTGCAAAAATAAAACAATTAAATTTACATTATTTACGACAATCCCGAAAAAGAAGGATGATAGTAATTGGAAACTGGCCATACGTAATTTCTCGTCATGAATTATATCATGAATAGCACTTTTCATGGTTAGTTTTCTTCTATTTGCATTACAATGTAACGTGGGTGTGAGGCCATTTCTACAAAATAGCCCGAAATTTCCTTACAAACATGCTAGATTATACTGTAATGCAAATGAATGAATACCTTTATTTAAGTGTCAGACTAAAATAGCAGTAGATAACCACTAAATGGGGACACTATAAAATAAATTGAAAATGACTAAATCTATATATTAATAAAAAAAAAAAAAAAAAAAAAAAAATTCAAAATGCTAATTGAGCTTGAAATTCTAAGATTGGTCAACATGCTAAAATATTTACAATATGTACAAGATAAAATTTATAACTGTTGGATCGTTAAAAACTTTTTTCACATTAAGTACTGCATAAAATACAGTTGGTACAGTGATTATCGGTCAGTAAAGTATTTAGATCAATCTTACGGATATTTATAAATCCTTAAATATTTAACCGTGAAAAGGGCTGTTATAATCCATCAGATATTTTCGCAAACACGATTGGTCTAAGCGCGTCACGTGACTGAATATGAGCCACCTAAAGCGAGGCAATATCCGAGTGTACATCCCTAAGCCTTTGTATTACAGTATTACAACAGGTATTAAAAAACCTCAGTTATCGGTAAACTTTACGTGCAAAAATCGGGGTAAATTATTGAAAATAAGCATGTAAGGTAAGAACTTTATTTAAACACGGAAAATCATCAGTTAGAAAACTAAAACTAAGGATAACTGTTTTACATGATTGCCGTGTGGGAATCCGATATATCAGCCAAAGCTACCTTCTTACAGCGGTTATCAGTCACACGCGCCCTCCAACGATTTTTTTCCATTTCGAAAACTACGTTTTGGTGGACGTCAATCAAATGTATCCATGACAATAACGGCGTCAAATTCTCAGAGTATCCGAGTTGCTCTTTCATATCTTTACTTGACTCGTCGATAAACAGAAACTGAGAAGTAAGACTTATAAAATCGTTTGAAGCGCCTTTTCGTTCGTCTCGCTCACGGGCAATGCTTTGAAGCTACAAATTTACAAACATTGTACAACCACAACAACATGAGAATGAACTAAATATAAATATAAACTTTATTACAGAATGAACTACAAAAGTCTATTAAACTGCTAATCTCTTGCGACTTTCGTTACCTTTTTATTACTGACATTCCCACGTGCCGTGTGGTTCTCTTGACGGTTTGCTTTGCATATAATTTGCCTGTCTAGTACTAGTATTCCAACCACGCTTGAAACTCGTCAAGATTGATCTCTGCATGCCTTGATTATCAGTATTTTAGCAAGGCGAATGACAAAAATTTCTGCGGTGAAAATAATCTGCATCCATAACAAGCTGATAAATAGTCAATCTCCACATAAAGCGACTCATTTCTGAGGCCAACTTTTTCAGGTACCTTGTATCTTTCCTTTCTTCAGCTTTCTTCGACTTTCTCTTTGGCGGATCGCTCACGGCTCTAAATATTTTGTTTCGTACGCCGCCTTCTTCACAAACGTTTCGCTCGCAAAAAGTGTTTATGCTATGCAATTCAAAGACAAACCATGTTTCCTCTACATAAGAGCCCTCCATCTCAGCGAAATTGCAAATTACTTTGTCGGAATAACTGAGCGATTATTCCTGATCCAACGACGATCGAACATGGCCGTGAAACTGACACGACGAAATGAACACGAATATTGTCATGGATACATTTGATTGACGTCCACCAAACTTAGTTTTTGAAATGGCAAAAAATCGTTGAAGGGCGCGTGTGACTGATAACCGCTGTAATGAGTTGTTTAAAATGATTAACATTTACAGCGTTTTTTAAGCTTTTGGGCATGTTATTCCATAACATAGCTCCGCTTTAAGAGAAGCTGCGTTTCAGATAGTTGGTACTTGGTTTGGGTAAGGTCAGTTTTCCCTTAGAGTCCCTCAAGTTATAAACTGAGCGACGCTGAGAGAAAAGACTCTGAAGATATTCCGGGGCAAGTCCATTCATGCTTTTAAACATCATAAAGGCTTTCTGTTTCTTCCGCCGAAGAAATAGCCTCTCCCAGTCAAGAGTGGACAGGAGGTGGCCCGAGCTCGTATCAAAGGGTGATTTAGTAATAATCCTGGCTGCCCGATCTGCAGTTTTTGGAGCTTATCGCTCAAGCAACCACTCAAACAGTCCCAAACGGAGCAGCAACATTTAATTAATTTTTAATATACAACAATAAAAAAAATACCATACCAACCAAGGTAAATCAATACTGTTTGTTTGCTCATTTAGAATCAGGAGAAGGAAATCGTGAAATGGTGGAAATGGAAGTTCCTGATATCCAGGTCCCGGAACGAAGTAATTTGCATTTTCTTTTTAAAACAAAAAAAAAACATAATGAGGTAATGAAACGAAACATAGATTAAGGCAGAAGAACAAGACCTGGCTGCTGTCAATTTCCTGTCTATTTTCTTGCTTTTTTAGTGTAATTAAGTAATTGAACGTTGCATTTTTTAATGCAAGTCTTTAAATAGCCCTGTAGAGCGTTAGAGATCGCATGCGTTTAATGGTGGTATGTGGTATAAAAGCAATTGCAGTGTATTCTTATAATTGTTCCCATTTATAAGTAAGCTATAACTACAAAGACTGTCTTACTGTTTCGTGAATTTGTTGTATTAAGGAAGTTCGACAGGAGCTGTGAGCACACGCATGCGTTCCATCCAGGCTATCATCAGCCTGGGACTTTCGAAAGTTAGAAATACGCATTGAGAAAACAGGTAAAGATAAACGCAGGGCTCGAGATAGAGTGTAGGGAACCACAAGATCCTGTATGTGCGAGCTTGCTAGATATTGAAAGTACCCTGGACTTGATAAGTCAACAGAATAAGCATCATATGCTCATGTTTTCTTAAGAAGTGAAGAGACAAGCTGCAGGTCTTGCCACCTCGTTGCATTTGTAAAAGTGTAGGACTGGTACTTTTTCATTTATTTCGTTAAAGTGCCCATATCGTCAAAATTGTTATACAGTCTTATCTGATTCTATATATCACCCAATGAATCTCTGCGAAAAAAAAATTCGATTTGGATAAGATGTAATCTCTTTCAGAAGTTTTAAGAACGTTCAAATTTGCCGCCATTTTGGTCCACCATTTGCACCAGTCTTCCCTTGGTTTGGAATAAGTCGTGACGTAGATTAAAGAACATGTGACTTCAGGCTTGACTTTTCTCGCTTGTTTTACCTTTGTAAATTTAACTTAGTAGTTCATACAAAATGCAGGAAAGGAGCATTTTGCATTGACTACGAAGCTAAATTTACAGAGGTAAAACAAGGGAGAAAAGTCAAGCCTGAAGGGGTCTCTGTAAAGTGACGGACCGGATGGCGGCGGATGGCGGATGGCGGATGGCGGATGGCGGATGGCGGATGGCGGATGGCGGATGGCGGATGGCGGATGGCGGATGGCGGATGGCGGATGGCGGATGGCGGATGGCGGATGGCGGATGGCGAAAAGAAAAATGCGGATGATAAAATGCAGATGACAAAATGCGGATGACAAAATGCGGATGGAAAATTACCAATGACACCATGCTGATAACAAATTCTCTATGAGGGAAAATTAACTTACTATGTTTCCTGAAAGTCCTATTTGTATAGGTAATCATACGGTTTCGTGTTGAAATTGGAGTTACTTTGCACGAGTGAGCTTTTTGAAAAACTCACAAGTGCAAATTAATTTTAAATTGAACGAGAAAAACCGTATGATTACTTATTAATAATACAAACATGGAAAAATTCGCGCGGAGAAAGTGCCGGAATATGTTTCTTGAAGCCATTTTTTTTTTCGCATTCGAGAAAACGTTTTTCGGAGTTTTCGTACAAATTTTTTGTCATTGCTTTACATCAGATTGTGGCCCTACAAAATTTCTCATTGTCTATCTATAAATCATAATTCAGAATTACGATGTGTAATTTACGCTGGTGTTACACTTTTTGCTTTGGTGTTGCAACTTGAACTGCACTGCTCTCAGCCAATCAGAATCGAGTAATTTTTTCATGTGTATTATAGTAAATAAACCAAGCCATCTTATAGAAGTTAGGCCGGGAGAAGTCCAATATTTTATATTTAATCATAAAACAGAAAATCGCGATAAGCCTTGTTCGAATAATAACAGTTAGACCTTTATCGTCAGACTCGTTCTTCCTTCGCTACATAGAAGAAGGCAGGACTTTCGTTGTCTACTATTAAGCAAATTTCCAATGCAGAAAACAGGCACTGTTAAACTGAGTGATGCTCTGCTACAATCAAGTTTACATGTTGGCCTCAAATAAACACGAGTAGGGTTGTGAGAATTCGAGACAGTTGTGGAAACAAGAGTGTTACATAGTGTTCTACTGCTTAATTGTAGCGGTGCTTCACTTAACTTAACAATGCCTCAAAGGCCGGTCAATCTAGCGGAAGTGGAAGTGCACGGACAATGGAGTTTATTTAACAAATAAAGAAGCCTAAGCCGTGTATGTATTACACTGTGATAAAACACGACGGACGTTGAGATGTTCGAAAATTGTTGAAAATTCAGGAAATGTTCGGACTGTTTTATCACAGTGTAATACACGGCTTAGGCTTCTTCATTTGATTTACGATACAGATTTTAAACGCGCAAAACAACAAAACACTCTTTTTCGATGTTTTATACTCTGATAAAAGATAACGACTTTTTGACTAATCAAAGTGAGTGCAGGGTTAATCCATCTATATTATAAAATAATACAGCGATGATCCCTTTAACAATTAAAGTTGCCTTTGTTTGGTCGATTGAACTTATATCGAACGATAGAGCGTTTTTCTGAAGAGCTTTTTAAAAGCTTTTAAACTAAAACATCGTGCGGTAGCCAAGGAAACTGAATTCTAGTGACAGAAGTGCTAAAAATAGCTCTGCAAGTTCTTTGCGGCCGAGAACCCCGTCAAAGTCTGCAAGAATTTTCAGACAAAATTAAATGAAAATTAAATTTGATTTTCGGAAATATCTTTTCCTTCGTGTTTCAACTGACGAAAAGTCTGAATCTTTTACATTTGACACTATAGCCCTCTCCATGCTCTCTTTATCATACAAAGTAAACTTAAGGTTATTCCTCACAATTGCACTGTGCATCGTTTCTTCGCATAATTTATGGCGTTATTTAGCGCGCCCGCGTGCACGCGCATATTGAAAACATAGCGGATTTGTCTTGATATTGAGCACTGTCAGTTGGAAAATGGTTATAGCCCACCAACGAGCACGGGCACCCTAACTTTTTTTTCAGTCATTGTAATCAACTTATCATAAACTTTGCTTGAGGAAAGACTGATCTGATTCCTTTTGGCTGAAAATTGAATAAATAACGAAAATAGCAGGTAAACTGTGGTCTTTTCTATTTTGCCGTATGGTAACCATGTCAAGAAATTTGGTTGAAATTTTAATCAAGAATTCAGCTTTCTGTCTAAATCAAACTGAAAAGGTTTACTTGTGTCCGATACAATGCATTGACTCCAGTTTAATTCGTGTTCTGATGTGTCTCGGTCACAAAAATTTACAATAATTACTGGGAATGCGTTCTTGTAAAAAGCATTAAATAATGCCAAAATGGGTCATTTTCAATGCCCCAGTGCTCCTTAATGAGTATGGGCACCCCCCTTTTTTATTTCAAAATTGAAGTTCTCATATGATAAATATTCAGTGGGCAAAGTTTGAACGAAAATCTATTGTCAGTTTTATCTCAGGGGAATTACATTAACAGTTGAAGATGGCCGGCAATTTATTGAAGCTTGTCACGGCGTGGAATCTGGCAAAAACCTACTTTGAATCTGTCCCAGGGATATTACACCATTTGGTAAAACTTTTCCGGGACACGGGTTTTCTTATACCGTTTAATGGTTTTGCTAGATCAAAACTAAATAATTTCTTATCTTGCTACCTCAGAGATGGCTTGCGTTAACACAATGAAGAAAACTGATGCCAAAAAGAACATAATTAATCCATCAATGAGATAAAGGTTATTTTCACCACCAGCCATCAGAGAAAACAAAGATATCATCTTGCTTACATGACTTTTCTACCTAAAGACTAAAAATAGAGTGCTGCCAAATTATTAGCTTTACAAACGTAAACCCTCTTTAAATAAAGACTTTACTTTAATATAATTTACTGCCATCGTGATTGTAGTTAATTTCCTATCCAACGGAATTTGTCACCCAAAATTTCCCATGCTCATTTTGTCATCCGCATTTTGTCATCCGCATTTTATCATCCACATTTTTCCATCCGCATTTTGTCATCCTCATTTTTCTATCCGCCATGCGCCATCCGCCGCTATCCGGTCCTCACTTTACAGAGGCCCAGCCTGAAGTCACGTGTTCCTTAATCTACGTCACGATTCTGAGCATGTCGGTCTTGTGATTAGCGGAACGGGTAGACCGCAAGAAAATATAATTTTCAGGTTTTTAAAAATTCATAAAAAATCGCTTTTTATCCAAATCGAAAAATATGTTCGCCAAAGTTTTGCATCAAAAATATAAGATCAGATAGGAAAATAAAATTTTTGATGATATGGGCACTTTAAAGTGGCCGAACACAGTTTTTGGTACTTGCGTTTCACTCACTATTTTCTCTAAAAGCCCTTGATCCCTCGGTTGCCAAAAACGGCAGCAAACATTTTTTTCTAATAGTTAAGCTGACGTATGCGCAGTTGCCGTGGCAACATGAATAGATATGAACTAACCTTAAAAATCAGTTTTTCTTATTTGTTGAAAATCTAGTCATTAG